>JAHQIW010004747.1:0-135072 GCA_019055375.1 Parelaphostrongylus tenuis
TTTGGAAATCTCTGAAAAATGCCATATATCGTGTCGATTGAACTTCATAGTAATTGGTGTTTTTAAGAAACACATTAACATTGGTGTTGATTTCAATGTGGTTTAGTAATAAATCATTACAACAACAACAACACTATATTCATGCAATTTTCAACTATTGTTCTCTCCCATTCGGGAGAGTGTTCCAAAATTTATCTGACCTCAATGATGGAATTGGGTCGGATCTTGAAAGTACCTCAAACTTGGGTAATTAAACCGACGATCTGCACTCTTTGTAGCTGTCATAGTGCGTTACATCCGTACAAAATCTGACTAATAGAATGTGCAACATTGCGTTGAATAAATATGTGATGTGGAAAAATTTCTTAACAATGATTTTCAATGATTTTGTGACCAGATTTAGTAGATGAAGAGTGTTTTGCTCATGTAGAGAGAAAAAAGAACAATAATCTTCATTCAATATGGCTTAAGTTATTGCATTCACGCTATTTCTAAGGAATCCATGTGTCATAATAGAAGCGCAAATAGAGATGTGTTGTGAGTTATTGCTCTTGTAATACGTACATGATTTGGAAATCTCTGAAAAATGCCATATATCGTGTCGATCGAACTTCATAATAATTGGTGTTTTTAAGAAACACATTAACATTGGTGTTGATTTCAATGTGGTTTAGTAATAAATCATTACAACAACAACAACACTATATTCATGCAATTTTCAACTCTTGTTCTCTCCCATTCGGGAGAGTGTTCCAAAATTTATCTGACCTCAATGATGGAATTGGGTCGGATCTTGAAAGTACCTCAAACTTGGGTAATTAAACCGACGATCTGCACTCTTTGTAGCTGTCATAGTGCGTTACATCCGTACAAAATCTGACTAATAGAATGTGCAACATTGCGTTGAATAAATATGTGATGTGGAAAAATTTCTTAACAATGATTTTCAATGATTTTGTGACCAGATTTAGTAGATGAAGAGTGTTTTGCTCATGTAGAGAGAAAAAAGAACAATAATCTTCATTCAATATGGCTTAAGTTATTGCATTCACGCTATTTCTAAGGAATCCATGTGTCATAATAGAAGCGCAAATAGAGATGTGTTGTGAGTTATTGCTCTTGTAATACGTACATGATTTGGAAATCTCTGAAAAATGCCATATATCGTGTCGATCGAACTTCATAATAATTGGTGTTTTTAAGAAACACATTAACATTGGTGTTGATTTCAATGTGGTTTAGTAATAAATCATTACAACAACAACAACACTATATTCATGCAATTTTCAACTCTTGTTCTCTCCCATTCGGGAGAGTGTTCCAAAATTTATCTGACCTCAATGATGGAATTGGGTCGGATCTTGAAAGTACCTCAAACTTGGGTAATTAAACCGACGATCTGCACTCTTTGTAGCTGTCATAGTGCGTTACATCCGTACAAAATCTGACTAATAGAATGTGCAACATTGCGTTGAATAAATATGTGATGTGGAAAAATTTCTTAACAATGATTTTCAATGATTTTGTGACCAGATTTAGTAGATGAAGAGTGTTTTGCTCATGTAGAGAGAAAAAAGAACAATAATCTTCATTCAATATGGCTTAAGTTATTGCATTCACGCTATTTCTAAGGAATCCATGTGTCATAATAGAAGCGCAAATAGAGATGTGTTGTGAGTTATTGCTCTTGTAATACGTACATGATTTGGAAATCTCTGAAAAATGCCATATATCGTGTCGATCGAACTTCATAATAATTGGTGTTTTTAAGAAACACATTAACATTGGTGTTGATTTCAATGTGGTTTAGTAATAAATCATTACAACAACAACAACACTATATTCATGCAATTTTCAACTCTTGTTCTCTCCCATTCGGGAGAGTGTTCCAAAATTTATCTGACCTCAATGATGGAATTGGGTCGGATCTTGAAAGTACCTCAAACTTGGGTAATTAAACCGACGATCTGCACTCTTTGTAGCTGTCATAGTGCGTTACATCCGTACAAAATCTGACTAATAGAATGTGCAACATTGCGTTGAATAAATATGTGATGTGGAAAAATTTCTTAACAATGATTTTCAATGATTTTGTGACCAGATTTAGTAGATGAAGAGTGTTTTGCTCATGTAGAGAGAAAAAAGAACAATAATCTTCATTCAATATGGCTTAAGTTATTGCATTCACGCTATTTCTAAGGAATCCATGTGTCATAATAGAAGCGCAAATAGAGATGTGTTGTGAGTTATTGCTCTTGTAATACGTACATGATTTGGAAATCTCTGAAAAATGCCATATATCGTGTCGATCGAACTTCATAATAATTGGTGTTTTTAAGAAACACATTAACATTGGTGTTGATTTCAATGTGGTTTAGTAATAAATCATTACAACAACAACAACACTATATTCATGCAATTTTCAACTCTTGTTCTCTCCCATTCGGGAGAGTGTTCCAAAATTTATCTGACCTCAATGATGGAATTGGGTCGGATCTTGAAAGTACCTCAAACTTGGGTAATTAAACCGACGATCTGCACTCTTTGTAGCTGTCATAGTGCGTTACATCCGTACAAAATCTGACTAATAGAATGTGCAACATTGCGTTGAATAAATATGTGATGTGGAAAAATTTCTTAACAATGATTTTCAATGATTTTGTGACCAGATTTAGTAGATGAAGAGTGTTTTGCTCATGTAGAGAGAAAAAAGAACAATAATCTTCATTCAATATGGCTTAAGTTATTGCATTCACGCTATTTCTAAGGAATCCATGTGTCATAATAGAAGCGCAAATAGAGATGTGTTGTGAGTTATTGCTCTTGTAATACGTACATGATTTGGAAATCTCTGAAAAATGCCATATATCGTGTCGATCGAACTTCATAATAATTGGTGTTTTTAAGAAACACATTAACATTGGTGTTGATTTCAATGTGGTTTAGTAATAAATCATTACAACAACAACAACACTATATTCATGCAATTTTCAACTCTTGTTCTCTCCCATTCGGGAGAGTGTTCCAAAATTTATCTGACCTCAATGATGGAATTGGGTCGGATCTTGAAAGTACCTCAAACTTGGGTAATTAAACCGACGATCTGCACTCTTTGTAGCTGTCATAGTGCGTTACATCCGTACAAAATCTGACTAATAGAATGTGCAACATTGCGTTGAATAAATATGTGATGTGGAAAAATTTCTTAACAATGATTTTCAATGATTTTGTGACCAGATTTAGTAGATGAAGAGTGTTTTGCTCATGTAGAGAGAAAAAAGAACAATAATCTTCATTCAATATGGCTTAAGTTATTGCATTCACGCTATTTCTAAGGAATCCATGTGTCATAATAGAAGCGCAAATAGAGATGTGTTGTGAGTTATTGCTCTTGTAATACGTACATGATTTGGAAATCTCTGAAAAATGCCATATATCGTGTCGATCGAACTTCATAATAATTGGTGTTTTTAAGAAACACATTAACATTGGTGTTGATTTCAATGTGGTTTAGTAATAAATCATTACAACAACAACAACACTATATTCATGCAATTTTCAACTCTTGTTCTCTCCCATTCGGGAGAGTGTTCCAAAATTTATCTGACCTCAATGATGGAATTGGGTCGGATCTTGAAAGTACCTCAAACTTGGGTAATTAAACCGACGATCTGCACTCTTTGTAGCTGTCATAGTGCGTTACATCCGTACAAAATCTGACTAATAGAATGTGCAACATTGCGTTGAATAAATATGTGATGTGGAAAAATTTCTTAACAATGATTTTCAATGATTTTGTGACCAGATTTAGTAGATGAAGAGTGTTTTGCTCATGTAGAGAGAAAAAAGAACAATAATCTTCATTCAATATGGCTTAAGTTATTGCATTCACGCTATTTCTAAGGAATCCATGTGTCATAATAGAAGCGCAAATAGAGATGTGTTGTGAGTTATTGCTCTTGTAATACGTACATGATTTGGAAATCTCTGAAAAATGCCATATATCGTGTCGATCGAACTTCATAATAATTGGTGTTTTTAAGAAACACATTAACATTGGTGTTGATTTCAATGTGGTTTAGTAATAAATCATTACAACAACAACAACACTATATTCATGCAATTTTCAACTCTTGTTCTCTCCCATTCGGGAGAGTGTTCCAAAATTTATCTGACCTCAATGATGGAATTGGGTCGGATCTTGAAAGTACCTCAAACTTGGGTAATTAAACCGACGATCTGCACTCTTTGTAGCTGTCATAGTGCGTTACATCCGTACAAAATCTGACTAATAGAATGTGCAACATTGCGTTGAATAAATATGTGATGTGGAAAAATTTCTTAACAATGATTTTCAATGATTTTGTGACCAGATTTAGTAGATGAAGAGTGTTTTGCTCATGTAGAGAGAAAAAAGAACAATAATCTTCATTCAATATGGCTTAAGTTATTGCATTCACGCTATTTCTAAGGAATCCATGTGTCATAATAGAAGCGCAAATAGAGATGTGTTGTGAGTTATTGCTCTTGTAATACGTACATGATTTGGAAATCTCTGAAAAATGCCATATATCGTGTCGATCGAACTTCATAATAATTGGTGTTTTTAAGAAACACATTAACATTGGTGTTGATTTCAATGTGGTTTAGTAATAAATCATTACAACAACAACAACACTATATTCATGCAATTTTCAACTCTTGTTCTCTCCCATTCGGGAGAGTGTTCCAAAATTTATCTGACCTCAATGATGGAATTGGGTCGGATCTTGAAAGTACCTCAAACTTGGGTAATTAAACCGACGATCTGCACTCTTTGTAGCTGTCATAGTGCGTTACATCCGTACAAAATCTGACTAATAGAATGTGCAACATTGCGTTGAATAAATATGTGATGTGGAAAAATTTCTTAACAATGATTTTCAATGATTTTGTGACCAGATTTAGTAGATGAAGAGTGTTTTGCTCATGTAGAGAGAAAAAAGAACAATAATCTTCATTCAATATGGCTTAAGTTATTGCATTCACGCTATTTCTAAGGAATCCATGTGTCATAATAGAAGCGCAAATAGAGATGTGTTGTGAGTTATTGCTCTTGTAATACGTACATGATTTGGAAATCTCTGAAAAATGCCATATATCGTGTCGATCGAACTTCATAATAATTGGTGTTTTTAAGAAACACATTAACATTGGTGTTGATTTCAATGTGGTTTAGTAATAAATCATTACAACAACAACAACACTATATTCATGCAATTTTCAACTCTTGTTCTCTCCCATTCGGGAGAGTGTTCCAAAATTTATCTGACCTCAATGATGGAATTGGGTCGGATCTTGAAAGTACCTCAAACTTGGGTAATTAAACCGACGATCTGCACTCTTTGTAGCTGTCATAGTGCGTTACATCCGTACAAAATCTGACTAATAGAATGTGCAACATTGCGTTGAATAAATATGTGATGTGGAAAAATTTCTTAACAATGATTTTCAATGATTTTGTGACCAGATTTAGTAGATGAAGAGTGTTTTGCTCATGTAGAGAGAAAAAAGAACAATAATCTTCATTCAATATGGCTTAAGTTATTGCATTCACGCTATTTCTAAGGAATCCATGTGTCATAATAGAAGCGCAAATAGAGATGTGTTGTGAGTTATTGCTCTTGTAATACGTACATGATTTGGAAATCTCTGAAAAATGCCATATATCGTGTCGATTGAACTTCATAATAATTGGTGTTTTTAAGAAACACATTAACATTGGTGTTGATTTCAATGTGGTTTAGTAATAAATCATTACAACAACAACAACACTATATTCATGCAATTTTCAACTCTTGTTCTCTCCCATTCGGGAGAGTGTTCCAAAATTTATCTGACCTCAATGATGGAATTGGGTCGGATCTTGAAAGTACCTCAAACTTGGGTAATTAAACCGACGATCTGCACTCTTTGTAGCTGTCATAGTGCGTTACATCCGTACAAAATCTGACTAATAGAATGTGCAACATTGCGTTGAATAAATATGTGATGTGGAAAAATTTCTTAACAATGATTTTCAATGATTTTGTGACCAGATTTAGTAGATGAAGAGTGTTTTGCTCATGTAGAGAGAAAAAAGAACAATAATCTTCATTCAATATGGCTTAAGTTATTGCATTCACGCTATTTCTAAGGAATCCATGTGTCATAATAGAAGCGCAAATAGAGATGTGTTGTGAGTTATTGCTCTTGTAATACGTACATGATTTGGAAATCTCTGAAAAATGCCATATATCGTGTCGATTGAACTTCATAATAATTGGTGTTTTTAAGAAACACATTAACATTGGTGTTGATTTCAATGTGGTTTAGTAATAAATCATTACAACAACAACAACACTATATTCATGCAATTTTCAACTCTTGTTCTCTCCCATTCGGGAGAGTGTTCCAAAATTTATCTGACCTCAATGATGGAATTGGGTCGGATCTTGAAAGTACCTCAAACTTGGGTAATTAAACCGACGATCTGCACTCTTTGTAGCTGTCATAGTGCGTTACATCCGTACAAAATCTGACTAATAGAATGTGCAACATTGCGTTGAATAAATATGTGATGTGGAAAAATTTCTTAACAATGATTTTCAATGATTTTGTGACCAGATTTAGTAGATGAAGAGTGTTTTGCTCATGTAGAGAGAAAAAAGAACAATAATCTTCATTCAATATGGCTTAAGTTATTGCATTCACGCTATTTCTAAGGAATCCATGTGTCATAATAGAAGCGCAAATAGAGATGTGTTGTGAGTTATTGCTCTTGTAATACGTACATGATTTGGAAATCTCTGAAAAATGCCATATATCGTGTCGATTGAACTTCATAATAATTGGTGTTTTTAAGAAACACATTAACATTGGTGTTGATTTCAATGTGGTTTAGTAATAAATCATTACAACAACAACAACACTATATTCATGCAATTTTCAACTCTTGTTCTCTCCCATTCGGGAGAGTGTTCCAAAATTTATCTGACCTCAATGATGGAATTGGGTCGGATCTTGAAAGTACCTCAAACTTGGGTAATTAAACCGACGATCTGCACTCTTTGTAGCTGTCATAGTGCGTTACATCCGTACAAAATCTGACTAATAGAATGTGCAACATTGCGTTGAATAAATATGTGATGTGGAAAAATTTCTTAACAATGATTTTCAATGATTTTGTGACCAGATTTAGTAGATGAAGAGTGTTTTGCTCATGTAGAGAGAAAAAAGAACAATAATCTTCATTCAATATGGCTTAAGTTATTGCATTCACGCTATTTCTAAGGAATCCATGTGTCATAATAGAAGCGCAAATAGAGATGTGTTGTGAGTTATTGCTCTTGTAATACGTACATGATTTGGAAATCTCTGAAAAATGCCATATATCGTGTCGATTGAACTTCATAATAATTGGTGTTTTTAAGAAACACATTAACATTGGTGTTGATTTCAATGTGGTTTAGTAATAAATCATTACAACAACAACAACACTATATTCATGCAATTTTCAACTATTGTTCTCTCCCATTCGGGAGAGTGTTCCAAAATTTATCTGACCTCAATGATGGAATTGGGTCGGATCTTGAAAGTACCTCAAACTTGGGTAATTAAACCGACGATCTGCACTCTTTGTAGCTGTCATAGTGCGTTACATCCGTACAAAATCTGACTAATAGAATGTGCAACATTGCGTTGAATAAATATGTGATGTGGAAAAATTTCTTAACAATGATTTTCAATGATTTTGTGACCAGATTTAGTAGATGAAGAGTGTTTTGCTCATGTAGAGAGAAAAAAGAACAATAATCTTCATTCAATATGGCTTAAGTTATTGCATTCACGCTATTTCTAAGGAATCCATGTGTCATAATAGAAGCGCAAATAGAGATGTGTTGTGAGTTATTGCTCTTGTAATACGTACATGATTTGGAAATCTCTGAAAAATGCCATATATCGTGTCGATTGAACTTCATAATAATTGGTGTTTTTAAGAAACACATTAACATTGGTGTTGATTTCAATGTGGTTTAGTAATAAATCATTACAACAACAACAACACTATATTCATGCAATTTTCAACTATTGTTCTCTCCCATTCGGGAGAGTGTTCCAAAATTTATCTGACCTCAATGATGGAATTGGGTCGGATCTTGAAAGTACCTCAAACTTGGGTAATTAAACCGACGATCTGCACTCTTTGTAGCTGTCATAGTGCGTTACATCCGTACAAAATCTGACTAATAGAATGTGCAACATTGCGTTGAATAAATATGTGATGTGGAAAAATTTCTTAACAATGATTTTCAATGATTTTGTGACCAGATTTAGTAGATGAAGAGTGTTTTGCTCATGTAGAGAGAAAAAAGAACAATAATCTTCATTCAATATGGCTTAAGTTATTGCATTCACGCTATTTCTAAGGAATCCATGTGTCATAATAGAAGCGCAAATAGAGATGTGTTGTGAGTTATTGCTCTTGTAATACGTACATGATTTGGAAATCTCTGAAAAATGCCATATATCGTGTCGATTGAACTTCATAATAATTGGTGTTTTTAAGAAACACATTAACATTGGTGTTGATTTCAATGTGGTTTAGTAATAAATCATTACAACAACAACAACACTATATTCATGCAATTTTCAACTATTGTTCTCTCCCATTCGGGAGAGTGTTCCAAAATTTATCTGACCTCAATGATGGAATTGGGTCGGATCTTGAAAGTACCTCAAACTTGGGTAATTAAACCGACGATCTGCACTCTTTGTAGCTGTCATAGTGCGTTACATCCGTACAAAATCTGACTAATAGAATGTGCAACATTGCGTTGAATAAATATGTGATGTGGAAAAATTTCTTAACAATGATTTTCAATGATTTTGTGACCAGATTTAGTAGATGAAGAGTGTTTTGCTCATGTAGAGAGAAAAAAGAACAATAATCTTCATTCAATATGGCTTAAGTTATTGCATTCACGCTATTTCTAAGGAATCCATGTGTCATAATAGAAGCGCAAATAGAGATGTGTTGTGAGTTATTGCTCTTGTAATACGTACATGATTTGGAAATCTCTGAAAAATGCCATATATCGTGTCGATTGAACTTCATAATAATTGGTGTTTTTAAGAAACACATTAACATTGGTGTTGATTTCAATGTGGTTTAGTAATAAATCATTACAACAACAACAACACTATATTCATGCAATTTTCAACTATTGTTCTCTCCCATTCGGGAGAGTGTTCCAAAATTTATCTGACCTCAATGATGGAATTGGGTCGGATCTTGAAAGTACCTCAAACTTGGGTAATTAAACCGACGATCTGCACTCTTTGTAGCTGTCATAGTGCGTTACATCCGTACAAAATCTGACTAATAGAATGTGCAACATTGCGTTGAATAAATATGTGATGTGGAAAAATTTCTTAACAATGATTTTCAATGATTTTGTGACCAGATTTAGTAGATGAAGAGTGTTTTGCTCATGTAGAGAGAAAAAAGAACAATAATCTTCATTCAATATGGCTTAAGTTATTGCATTCACGCTATTTCTAAGGAATCCATGTGTCATAATAGAAGCGCAAATAGAGATGTGTTGTGAGTTATTGCTCTTGTAATACGTACATGATTTGGAAATCTCTGAAAAATGCCATATATCGTGTCGATTGAACTTCATAATAATTGGTGTTTTTAAGAAACACATTAACATTGGTGTTGATTTCAATGTGGTTTAGTAATAAATCATTACAACAACAACAACACTATATTCATGCAATTTTCAACTCTTGTTCTCTCCCATTCGGGAGAGTGTTCCAAAATTTATCTGACCTCAATGATGGAATTGGGTCGGATCTTGAAAGTACCTCAAACTTGGGTAATTAAACCGACGATCTGCACTCTTTGTAGCTGTCATAGTGCGTTACATCCGTACAAAATCTGACTAATAGAATGTGCAACATTGCGTTGAATAAATATGTGATGTGGAAAAATTTCTTAACAATGATTTTCAATGATTTTGTGACCAGATTTAGTAGATGAAGAGTGTTTTGCTCATGTAGAGAGAAAAAAGAACAATAATCTTCATTCAATATGGCTTAAGTTATTGCATTCACGCTATTTCTAAGGAATCCATGTGTCATAATAGAAGCGCAAATAGAGATGTGTTGTGAGTTATTGCTCTTGTAATACGTACATGATTTGGAAATCTCTGAAAAATGCCATATATCGTGTCGATTGAACTTCATAATAATTGGTGTTTTTAAGAAACACATTAACATTGGTGTTGATTTCAATGTGGTTTAGTAATAAATCATTACAACAACAACAACACTATATTCATGCAATTTTCAACTATTGTTCTCTCCCATTCGGGAGAGTGTTCCAAAATTTATCTGACCTCAATGATGGAATTGGGTCGGATCTTGAAAGTACCTCAAACTTGGGTAATTAAACCGACGATCTGCACTCTTTGTAGCTGTCATAGTGCGTTACATCCGTACAAAATCTGACTAATAGAATGTGCAACATTGCGTTGAATAAATATGTGATGTGGAAAAATTTCTTAACAATGATTTTCAATGATTTGTGACCAGATTTAGTAGATGAAGAGTGTTTTGCTCATGTAGAGAGAAAAAAGAACAATAATCTTCATTCAATATGGCTTAAGTTATTGCATTCACGCTATTTCTAAGGAATCCATGTGTCATAATAGAAGCGCAAATAGAGATGTGTTGTGAGTTATTGCTCTTGTAATACGTACATGATTTGGAAATCTCTGAAAAATGCCATATATCGTGTCGATTGAACTTCATAATAATTGGTGTTTTTAAGAAACACATTAACATTGGTGTTGATTTCAATGTGGTTTAGTAATAAATCATTACAACAACAACAACACTATATTCATGCAATTTTCAACTATTGTTCTCTCCCATTCGGGAGAGTGTTCCAAAATTTATCTGACCTCAATGATGGAATTGGGTCGGATCTTGAAAGTACCTCAAACTTGGGTAATTAAACCGACGATCTGCACTCTTTGTAGCTGTCATAGTGCGTTACATCCGTACAAAATCTGACTAATAGAATGTGCAACATTGCGTTGAATAAATATGTGATGTGGAAAAATTTCTTAACAATGATTTTCAATGATTTTGTGACCAGATTTAGTAGATGAAGAGTGTTTTGCTCATGTAGAGAGAAAAAAGAACAATAATCTTCATTCAATATGGCTTAAGTTATTGCATTCACGCTATTTCTAAGGAATCCATGTGTCATAATAGAAGCGCAAATAGAGATGTGTTGTGAGTTATTGCTCTTGTAATACGTACATGATTTGGAAATCTCTGAAAAATGCCATATATCGTGTCGATTGAACTTCATAGTAATTGGTGTTTTTAAGAAACACATTAACATTGGTGTTGATTTCAATGTGGTTTAGTAATAAATCATTACAACAACAACAACACTATATTCATGCAATTTTCAACTATTGTTCTCTCCCATTCGGGAGAGTGTTCCAAAATTTATCTGACCTCAATGATGGAATTGGGTCGGATCTTGAAAGTACCTCAAACTTGGGTAATTAAACCGACGATCTGCACTCTTTGTAGCTGTCATAGTGCGTTACATCCGTACAAAATCTGACTAATAGAATGTGCAACATTGCGTTGAATAAATATGTGATGTGGAAAAATTTCTTAACAATGATTTTCAATGATTTTGTGACCAGATTTAGTAGATGAAGAGTGTTTTGCTCATGTAGAGAGAAAAAAGAACAATAATCTTCATTCAATATGGCTTAAGTTATTGCATTCACGCTATTTCTAAGGAATCCATGTGTCATAATAGAAGCGCAAATAGAGATGTGTTGTGAGTTATTGCTCTTGTAATACGTACATGATTTGGAAATCTCTGAAAAAATGCCATATATCGTGTCGATTGAACTTCATAATAATTGGTGTTTTTAAGAAACACATTAACATTGGTGTTGATTTCAATGTGGTTTAGTAATAAATCATTACAACAACAACAACACTATATTCATGCAATTTTCAACTATTGTTCTCTCCCATTCGGGAGAGTGTTCCAAAATTTATCTGACCTCAATGATGGAATTGGGTCGGATCTTGAAAGTACCTCAAACTTGGGTAATTAAACCGACGATCTGCACTCTTTGTAGCTGTCATAGTGCGTTACATCCGTACAAAATCTGACTAATAGAATGTGCAACATTGCGTTGAATAAATATGTGATGTGGAAAAATTTCTTAACAATGATTTTCAATGATTTTGTGACCAGATTTAGTAGATGAAGAGTGTTTTGCTCATGTAGAGAGAAAAAAGAACAATAATCTTCATTCAATATGGCTTAAGTTATTGCATTCACGCTATTTCTAAGGAATCCATGTGTCATAATAGAAGCGCAAATAGAGATGTGTTGTGAGTTATTGCTCTTGTAATACGTACATGATTTGGAAATCTCTGAAAAATGCCATATATCGTGTCGATTGAACTTCATAGTAATTGGTGTTTTTAAGAAACACATTAACATTGGTGTTGATTTCAATGTGGTTTAGTAATAAATCATTACAACAACAACAACACTATATTCATGCAATTTTCAACTATTGTTCTCTCCCATTCGGGAGAGTGTTCCAAAATTTATCTGACCTCAATGATGGAATTGGGTCGGATCTTGAAAGTACCTCAAACTTGGGTAATTAAACCGACGATCTGCACTCTTTGTAGCTGTCATAGTGCGTTACATCCGTACAAAATCTGACTAATAGAATGTGCAACATTGCGTTGAATAAATATGTGATGTGGAAAAAATTTCTTAACAATGATTTTCAATGATTTTGTGACCAGATTTAGTAGATGAAGAGTGTTTTGCTCATGTAGAGAGAAAAAAGAACAATAATCTTCATTCAATATGGCTTAAGTTATTGCATTCACGCTATTCTAAGGAATCCATGTGTCATAATAGAAGCGCAAATAGAGATGTGTTGTGAGTTATTGCTCTTGTAATACGTACATGATTTGGAAATCTCTGAAAAATGCCATATATCGTGTCGATTGAACTTCATAATAATTGGTGTTTTTAAGAAACACATTAACATTGGTGTGATTTCAATGTGGTTTAGTAATAAATCATTACAACAACAACAACACTATATTCATGCAATTTCAACTCTTGTTCTCTCCCATTCGGGAGAGGTGTTCCAAAATTTATCTGACCTCAATGATGGAATTGGGTCGGATCTTGAAAGTACCTCAAACTTGGGTAATTAAACCGACGATCTGCACTCTTTGTAGCTGTCATAGTGCGTTACATCCGTACAAAATCTGACTAATAGAATGTGCAACATTGCGTTGAATAAATATGTGATGTGGGAAAAAATTTCTTAACAATGATTTTCAATGATTTTGTGACCAGATTTAGTAGATGAAGAGTTTTGATCATGTAGAGAGAAAAAAGAACAATAATCTGTCATTCAATATGGCTTAAGTTATGCATTCACCGCTATTTCTAAGGAATCCATGTGTCATAATAGAAGCGCAAATAGAGATGTGTTGTGGTTATTGCTCTGTAATACGTACATGATTTGGAAATCTCTGAAAAATGCCATATATCGTGTCGATTGAACTTCATAAGTAATTGGTGTTTTTAAGAAACACATTAACATTGGTGTTGATTTCAATGTGGTTTAGTAATAAATCATCTACAACAAAACAACACTATATTCATGCAATTTCAACCTCTTGTTCTCTCCCATTCGGGAGGAAGTGTTCCAAAATTTATCTGACCTCAATGATGGAATTGGGTCGGATCTTGAAAGTACCTCAAACTTGGGTAATTAACCGACGATCTGCACTCTTTGTAGCTGTCATAGTGGCAGCTTACTATCCGTACCAAATCCTGACTCAATAGCATGTGGCAACATGGCGTTGAATAATATGTGATGTGGAAAAATTTCCCTTAACACTGATTTCCAATGAGTTGTGACACAGATGGTTAGTAGACGAAGAGTTAGTTTCTTGCTCATGTAGTGTCCTGTGAGAGAAACAAAAGAACCTTAAGGAATCACATAGGAATCTCATTCCAATATGGCTTAAGTTATTGCATTATCACGCTATTTCTACGGAATCCATGTGTCATAAATAGGAGCACGCAAAATAGCGGAGATGTAGTTGTAGTTTATTGCTCTTGTAATACGTACATGATTTGGAAATCTCACTAAAAAATGCCCATATATCGTGTCGATTGAACCTTCTTAATAAATTGGTGTTTTAAGAAACACATTAGTAACAATCGGGGTAGATTTGTCAATGTGGTTAGTAAACAATTCATTACAACAACGAAAACCACTACTATTAATGCACACAATTCTCACAACTCTTTTCTCTCCACCATTCGGGAGAGTGTATCCAAAAATTGTAGTTGACCTGCAATGATGCGAATTGGTCGGAATTCTTTGAACGTACTCAAACTTGGGTAATTGTAAACCGACGATTCTGCACTCATTGTAGCTGTCATAGTGCGGTACATCCCGTACAAAATCTGGACTAGAACTAGAAGCGTGGCAACATTGCGTTTGAATAAATATATGAGATGTCTGGAAAAATTTCTTAACAATGATGTTTCAATGATATTTCGTGAACAGTACTTAGTACGATGAAGAGGTGTATTTTGCTCATGTAGATGCAGAAAAAAAGAACAAGTAATGCTTCCATTCAATATGGCTTACAAGTTATTGCCATTCACGCTATATATGGTTCCTAAGGAATCCATCGTGTCTATAATAGAATAGCGCAAATAGAGATGTGGATTCGTCTGAGTAGTGTGCTCTTTGTAATAGTACCTGATTGGAAATCTCTGAAAAAAGCCATCTATCGGTTTGTGCGATAGAAACTTCCATAGTAAATATGGTGTTTTTTTAAGAAAAACACATTAACCTTGGTGCTTGATTCTTAAAGTGGTTTATAGTAATAATACTCATGTACAACAACCACAACCACGATATTCATCAATTTCCAACTATATTGTTCTCTACCATTCGGGAGAGTGTTCAAAAGTGTGTTCCTTGACTCTGAGAATGATGGAATTGAGTTCGGGCTCTTGAAAGTACAACTCAAAATTTGGGTAATTAAACCGACGATGTATGCACTCTTTGTAGCATGTCATAGTGCGTTACATCGTACAAAATCTGGGACTAATAGCAGTTGTGCCAACATTGCCGCTCCCGGTGATATCAAATATGTGATGTCGGAAAAAATTCTAAACAAGATTTCTTGCACAAATGATTATGATGTGACCAGATTTAGTAGATGAAGAGTGTTCTCCGTCTCATGTAGAGAGAAAAAAGAACAAAATCTTCTCATTTCAATATGCTTACAGTCTATGCATTCACGACTGTATTTCTAAGGAATCCACTGTGTCATAATAAGAGCGCAATAGAGATGGTCGTTGTGGAGGTTATTGCTATACTGTAAATACGTAACATGATTGGAAATAATCCTGAAAAAAATGCCATATATCGTGTGCGACTTGAACCTTCATAATAATCTGCGTTGTGTTTGTAAGAAACACATGTGAACATTGGTGCATGACTTGATCAATGTGGCTTTAGTAATAAACATCATCTCTTACAACAACAATACAACACTACATTAATGCAATTGTTTCAACTCTTGTTCTCTCCCCATTCGGGCGAGTGTTGCAAAATTTATCTCTGACCTCAATGAGGAAATGGGTCGGATCTTGTAACGCTCACCTACAAATCTTGTATTAAACCGACCGATTGCCACTCTTGTAGCTGTCATTAGTTGCGTTTCCACTCCGTACCACAAATATGCTGAACTAATAGAATCGGGCAACAATTGCGTTGACTATAAAATATGTGATGTGGAAAAAATATTCCGCCCTGTACACAATGATAGTTTGCATTGATTCTTGATATATGACCAGACTTATAGTAGATGAAGACGCTGGGTGCTTTGCTACATGTAAGACGAGAAAAAAGAACACATAATACTTCATTCAATATGGCTTATATGTTCATGGCATTCACGCCCTATTCTCCCCTAAGGCAAATCCACGGTGTTCATAATAGAAGCGCAAATCAGAGCATGCATGTTGTGAGTTATTGCCAGTCTTGTAATACAGTACACTGATTTGGAAAATCTCTGAAAAAATGCCATGTATCGTCGTCTCGATTGTGAACTTCATGTAAGTGACATCGGTGTATTTTAACGATAAACACAGTTAACATGTGGTGGTTGATATGCAATGTGGTTTAGTAATAAATCATTACAGAACACACAACACAAACACTAGATTATGTCGCAGCAATCTTGTCAACTATTTTGTCTCTCTCCATTCGTGGATGAGTGTTCCCAAAACTATTCTGTGACCTCAATGATGTGTGAATTGGGTCGGCTCTTGAGGTACCTCAAACACGTGCGGTATAATTATAAACCTGACACACGATCCACAATGCACTCCTGGTATGCTGTTCATAGTGCCGTTACATTCCGTCATACAAAATTCCGACTAAGAGAAATGTGCCAACACCTGCGTTGAAATAAAAATATGTGATGTGGAAAAAAAATTTCTTAACAATGATTTTACACATTTTGGCGGGATTATTGTGACCAGAGTTTAGTAGATGAAGAGTGTACTGTTTGTTTTCGTCTCATGTAGAGAGAAAAAAGAACAATAATCTTCATTCAATATGGCTTAAGTTATTGCATTCACGCTATTCTAAGAATCCATGTGTCATAATAGAAGCGCAAATAGAGATGGTGTTGTGAGTTATTGCTCTTGTAATACGTACATGATTTGGAAATCTCTGAAAAATGCCATATATCGTGTCGATCGAACTTCATAATAATTGGTGTTTTAAGAAAAACACATTAACATTGGTGTGTTGATTTCAATGTGGTTAGTAATAATCATTACACAACAACAACACTATATTCATGCAATTTTCAACTATTGTCTCTCCCATTCGGGAGAGTGTTCCAAAATTTATCTGACCTCAATGAGGAATTGGGTCGGCATCTTGAAAGTACCTCAAACTTGGGTAATTAAACCGACGATCTGCACTCTTTGTAGCTGTCATAGTGCGTTACATCCGTACAAAATCTGACTAATAGAATGTGCAACATTGCGTTGAATAAATATGTGATGTGGAAAAATTTCTTAACAATGATTTTCAATGATTTTGTGACCAGATTTAGTAGATGAAGAGTGTTTTGCTCATGTAGAGAGAAAAAAGAACAATAATCTTCATTCAATATGGCTTAAGTTATTGCATTCACGCTATTTCTAAGGAATCCATGTGTCATAATAGAAGCGCAAATAGAGATGTGTTGTGAGTTATGCTCTTGTAATACGTACATGATTTGGAAATCTCTGAAAAATGCCATATATCGTGTCGATTGAACTTCATAATAATTGGTGTTTTAAGAAACACATTAACATTGGTGTTGATTTCAATGTGGTTTAGTAATAAATCATTACAACAACAACAACACTATATTCATGCAATTTTCAACTATTGTTCTCTCCCATTCGGGAGAGTGTTCCAAAATTTACTGACCTCAATGATGGAATTGGGTCGGATCTTGAAAGTACCTCAAACTTGGGTAATTAAACCGACGATCTGCACTCTTTGTAGCTGTCATAGTGCGTTACATCCGTACAAAATCTGACTAATAGAATGTGCAACATTGCGTTGAATAAATATGTGATGTGGAAAAATTTCTTAACAATGATTTTCAATGATTTTGTGACCAGATTTAGTAGATGAAGAGTGTTTTGCTCATGTAGAGAGAAAAAAGAACAATAATCTTCATTCAATATGGCTTAAGTTATTGCATTCACGCTATTTCTAAGGAATCCATGTGTCATAATAGAAGCGCAAATAGAGATGTGTTGTGAGTTATTGCTCTTGTAATACGTACATGATTTGGAAATCTCTGAAAAATGCCATATATCGTGTCGATCGAACTTCATAATAATTGGTGTTTTTAAGAAACACATTAACATTGGTGTTGATTTCAATGTGGTTTAGTAATAAATCATTACAACAACAACAACACTATATTCATGCAATTTTCAACTATGTTCTCTCCCATTCGGGAGAGTGTTCCAAAATTTATCTGACCTCAATGATGGAATTGGGTCGGATCTTGAAAGTACCTCAAACTTGGGTAATTAAACCGACGATCTGCACTCTTTGTAGCTGTCATAGTGCGTTACATCCGTACAAAATCTGACTAATAGAATGTGCAACATTGCGTTGAATAAATATGTGATGTGGAAAAATTTCTTAACAATGATTTTCAATGATTTTGTGACCAGATTTAGTAGATGAAGAGTGTTTTGCTCATGTAGAGAGAAAAAAGAACAATAATCTTCATTCAATATGGCTTAAGTTATTGCATTCACGCTATTTCTAAGGAATCCATGTGTCATAATAGAAGCGCAAATAGAGATGTGTTGTGAGTTATTGCTCTTGTAATACGTACATGATTTGGAAATCTCTGAAAAATGCCATATATCGTGTCGATTGAACTTCATAATAATTGGTGTTTTTAAGAAACACATTAACATTGGTGTTGATTTCAATGTGGTTTAGTAATAAATCATTACAACAACAACAACACTATATTCATGCAATTTTCAACTCTTGTTCTCTCCCATTCGGGAGAGTGTTCCAAAATTTATCTGACCTCAATGATGGAATTGGGTCGGATCTTGAAAGTACCTCAAACTTGGGTAATTAAACCGACGATCTGCACTCTTTGTAGCTGTCATAGTGCGTTACATCCGTACAAAATCTGACTAATAGAATGTGCAACATTGCGTTGAATAAATATGTGATGTGGAAAAATTTCTTAACAATGATTTTCAATGATTTTGTGACCAGATTTAGTAGATGAAGAGTGTTTTGCTCATGTAGAGAGAAAAAAGAACAATAATCTTCATTCAATATGGCTTAAGTTATTGCATTCACGCTATTTCTAAGGAATCCATGTGTCATAATAGAAGCGCAAATAGAGATGTGTTGTGAGTTATTGCTCTTGTAATACGTACATGATTTGGAAATCTCTGAAAAATGCCATATATCGTGTCGATTGAACTTCATAATAATTGGTGTTTTTAAGAAACACATTAACATTGGTGTTGATTTCAATGTGGTTTAGTAATAAATCATTACAACAACAACAACACTATATTCATGCAATTTTCAACTCTTGTTCTCTCCCATTCGGGAGAGTGTTCCAAAATTTATCTGACCTCAATGATGGAATTGGGTCGGATCTTGAAAGTACCTCAAACTTGGGTAATTAAACCGACGATCTGCACTCTTTGTAGCTGTCATAGTGCGTTACATCCGTACAAAATCTGACTAATAGAATGTGCAACATTGCGTTGAATAAATATGTGATGTGGAAAAATTTCTTAACAATGATTTTCAATGATTTTGTGACCAGATTTAGTAGATGAAGAGTGTTTTGCTCATGTAGAGAGAAAAAAGAACAATAATCTTCATTCAATATGGCTTAAGTTATTGCATTCACGCTATTTCTAAGGAATCCATGTGTCATAATAGAAGCGCAAATAGAGATGTGTTGTGAGTTATTGCTCTTGTAATACGTACATGATTTGGAAATCTCTGAAAAATGCCATATATCGTGTCGATCGAACTTCATAATAATTGGTGTTTTTAAGAAACACATTAACATTGGTGTTGATTTCAATGTGGTTTAGTAATAAATCATTACAACAACAACAACACTATATTCATGCAATTTTCAACTCTTGTTCTCTCCCATTCGGGAGAGTGTTCCAAAATTTATCTGACCTCAATGATGGAATTGGGTCGGATCTTGAAAGTACCTCAAACTTGGGTAATTAAACCGACGATCTGCACTCTTTGTAGCTGTCATAGTGCGTTACATCCGTACAAAATCTGACTAATAGAATGTGCAACATTGCGTTGAATAAATATGTGATGTGGAAAAATTTCTTAACAATGATTTTCAATGATTTTGTGACCAGATTTAGTAGATGAAGAGTGTTTTGCTCATGTAGAGAGAAAAAAGAACAATAATCTTCATTCAATATGGCTTAAGTTATTGCATTCACGCTATTTCTAAGGAATCCATGTGTCATAATAGAAGCGCAAATAGAGATGTGTTGTGAGTTATTGCTCTTGTAATACGTACATGATTTGGAAATCTCTGAAAAATGCCATATATCGTGTCGATCGAACTTCATAATAATTGGTGTTTTTAAGAAACACATTAACATTGGTGTTGATTTCAATGTGGTTTAGTAATAAATCATTACAACAACAACAACACTATATTCATGCAATTTTCAACTCTTGTTCTCTCCCATTCGGGAGAGTGTTCCAAAATTTATCTGACCTCAATGATGGAATTGGGTCGGATCTTGAAAGTACCTCAAACTTGGGTAATTAAACCGACGATCTGCACTCTTTGTAGCTGTCATAGTGCGTTACATCCGTACAAAATCTGACTAATAGAATGTGCAACATTGCGTTGAATAAATATGTGATGTGGAAAAATTTCTTAACAATGATTTTCAATGATTTTGTGACCAGATTTAGTAGATGAAGAGTGTTTTGCTCATGTAGAGAGAAAAAAGAACAATAATCTTCATTCAATATGGCTTAAGTTATTGCATTCACGCTATTTCTAAGGAATCCATGTGTCATAATAGAAGCGCAAATAGAGATGTGTTGTGAGTTATTGCTCTTGTAATACGTACATGATTTGGAAATCTCTGAAAAATGCCATATATCGTGTCGATCGAACTTCATAATAATTGGTGTTTTTAAGAAACACATTAACATTGGTGTTGATTTCAATGTGGTTTAGTAATAAATCATTACAACAACAACAACACTATATTCATGCAATTTTCAACTCTTGTTCTCTCCCATTCGGGAGAGTGTTCCAAAATTTATCTGACCTCAATGATGGAATTGGGTCGGATCTTGAAAGTACCTCAAACTTGGGTAATTAAACCGACGATCTGCACTCTTTGTAGCTGTCATAGTGCGTTACATCCGTACAAAATCTGACTAATAGAATGTGCAACATTGCGTTGAATAAATATGTGATGTGGAAAAATTTCTTAACAATGATTTTCAATGATTTTGTGACCAGATTTAGTAGATGAAGAGTGTTTTGCTCATGTAGAGAGAAAAAAGAACAATAATCTTCATTCAATATGGCTTAAGTTATTGCATTCACGCTATTTCTAAGGAATCCATGTGTCATAATAGAAGCGCAAATAGAGATGTGTTGTGAGTTATTGCTCTTGTAATACGTACATGATTTGGAAATCTCTGAAAAATGCCATATATCGTGTCGATTGAACTTCATAATAATTGGTGTTTTTAAGAAACACATTAACATTGGTGTTGATTTCAATGTGGTTTAGTAATAAATCATTACAACAACAACAACACTATATTCATGCAATTTTCAACTCTTGTTCTCTCCCATTCGGGAGAGTGTTCCAAAATTTATCTGACCTCAATGATGGAATTGGGTCGGATCTTGAAAGTACCTCAAACTTGGGTAATTAAACCGACGATCTGCACTCTTTGTAGCTGTCATAGTGCGTTACATCCGTACAAAATCTGACTAATAGAATGTGCAACATTGCGTTGAATAAATATGTGATGTGGAAAAATTTCTTAACAATGATTTTCAATGATTTTGTGACCAGATTTAGTAGATGAAGAGTGTTTTGCTCATGTAGAGAGAAAAAAGAACAATAATCTTCATTCAATATGGCTTAAGTTATTGCATTCACGCTATTTCTAAGGAATCCATGTGTCATAATAGAAGCGCAAATAGAGATGTGTTGTGAGTTATTGCTCTTGTAATACGTACATGATTTGGAAATCTCTGAAAAATGCCATATATCGTGTCGATTGAACTTCATAATAATTGGTGTTTTTAAGAAACACATTAACATTGGTGTTGATTTCAATGTGGTTTAGTAATAAATCATTACAACAACAACAACACTATATTCATGCAATTTTCAACTCTTGTTCTCTCCCATTCGGGAGAGTGTTCCAAAATTTATCTGACCTCAATGATGGAATTGGGTCGGATCTTGAAAGTACCTCAAACTTGGGTAATTAAACCGACGATCTGCACTCTTTGTAGCTGTCATAGTGCGTTACATCCGTACAAAATCTGACTAATAGAATGTGCAACATTGCGTTGAATAAATATGTGATGTGGAAAAATTTCTTAACAATGATTTTCAATGATTTTGTGACCAGATTTAGTAGATGAAGAGTGTTTTGCTCATGTAGAGAGAAAAAAGAACAATAATCTTCATTCAATATGGCTTAAGTTATTGCATTCACGCTATTTCTAAGGAATCCATGTGTCATAATAGAAGCGCAAATAGAGATGTGTTGTGAGTTATTGCTCTTGTAATACGTACATGATTTGGAAATCTCTGAAAAATGCCATATATCGTGTCGATTGAACTTCATAATAATTGGTGTTTTTAAGAAACACATTAACATTGGTGTTGATTTCAATGTGGTTTAGTAATAAATCATTACAACAACAACAACACTATATTCATGCAATTTTCAACTCTTGTTCTCTCCCATTCGGGAGAGTGTTCCAAAATTTATCTGACCTCAATGATGGAATTGGGTCGGATCTTGAAAGTACCTCAAACTTGGGTAATTAAACCGACGATCTGCACTCTTTGTAGCTGTCATAGTGCGTTACATCCGTACAAAATCTGACTAATAGAATGTGCAACATTGCGTTGAATAAATATGTGATGTGGAAAAATTTCTTAACAATGATTTTCAATGATTTTGTGACCAGATTTAGTAGATGAAGAGTGTTTTGCTCATGTAGAGAGAAAAAAGAACAATAATCTTCATTCAATATGGCTTAAGTTATTGCATTCACGCTATTTCTAAGGAATCCATGTGTCATAATAGAAGCGCAAATAGAGATGTGTTGTGAGTTATTGCTCTTGTAATACGTACATGATTTGGAAATCTCTGAAAAATGCCATATATCGTGTCGATTGAACTTCATAATAATTGGTGTTTTTAAGAAACACATTAACATTGGTGTTGATTTCAATGTGGTTTAGTAATAAATCATTACAACAACAACAACACTATATTCATGCAATTTTCAACTCTTGTTCTCTCCCATTCGGGAGAGTGTTCCAAAATTTATCTGACCTCAATGATGGAATTGGGTCGGATCTTGAAAGTACCTCAAACTTGGGTAATTAAACCGACGATCTGCACTCTTTGTAGCTGTCATAGTGCGTTACATCCGTACAAAATCTGACTAATAGAATGTGCAACATTGCGTTGAATAAATATGTGATGTGGAAAAATTTCTTAACAATGATTTTCAATGATTTTGTGACCAGATTTAGTAGATGAAGAGTGTTTTGCTCATGTAGAGAGAAAAAAGAACAATAATCTTCATTCAATATGGCTTAAGTTATTGCATTCACGCTATTTCTAAGGAATCCATGTGTCATAATAGAAGCGCAAATAGAGATGTGTTGTGAGTTATTGCTCTTGTAATACGTACATGATTTGGAAATCTCTGAAAAATGCCATATATCGTGTCGATTGAACTTCATAGTAATTGGTGTTTTTAAGAAACACATTAACATTGGTGTTGATTTCAATGTGGTTTAGTAATAAATCATTACAACAACAACAACACTATATTCATGCAATTTTCAACTCTTGTTCTCCTCCCATTCGGGAGAGTGTTTCCAAAATTTATCTGACCTCAATGATGGAATTGGGTCGGATCTTGAAAGTACCTCAAATTTGGGTAATTAAACCGACGATCTGCACTCTTTGTAGCTGTCATAGTGCGTTACATCCGTACAAAATCTGACTAATAGCATGTGCAACATTGCGTGAATAAATATGTGATGTGGAAAAATTTCTTAACAATGATTTTCAATGATTTTGTGACCAGATTTAGTAGATGAAGAGTGTTTTGCTCATGTAGAGAGAAAAAAGAACAATAATCTTCATTCAATATGGCTTAAGTTATTGCATTCACGCTATTTCTAAGGAATCCATGTGTCATAATAGAAGCGCAAATAGAGATGTGTTGTGAGTTATTGCTCTTGTAATACGTACATGATTTGGAAATCTCTGAAAAATGCCATATATCGTGTCGATTGAACTTCATAATAATTGGTGTTTTTAAGAAACACATTAACATTGGTGTTGATTTCAATGTGGTTTAGTAATAAATCATTACAACACAACAACAACACTATATTAATGCAATTTCAACTCTTGTTCTCTCCCATTCGGGAGAGTGTTCCAAAATTTATCTGACCTCAATGATGGAATTGGGTCGGATCTTGAAAGTACCTCAAACTTGGGTAATTAAACCGACGATCTGCACTCTTTGTAGCTGTCATAGTGCGTTACATCCGTACAAAATCTGACTAATAGAATGTGCAACATTGCGTTGAATAAATATGTGATGTGGAAAAATTTCTTAACAATGATTTTCAATGATTTTGTGACCAGATTTAGTAGATGAAGAGTGTTTTGCTCATGTAGAGAGAAAAAAGAACAATAATCTTCATTCAATATGGCTTAAGTTATTGCATTCACGCTATTTCTAAGGAATCCATGTGTCATAATAGAAGCGCAAATAGAGATGTGTTGTGAGTTATTGCTCTTGTAATACGTACATGATTTGGAAATCTCTGAAAAATGCCATATATCGTGTCGATTGAACTTCATAATAATGGTGTTTTTAAGAACACATTAACATTGGTGTTGATTTCAATGTGGTTTAGTAATAAATCATTACAACAACAACACCTATATTAATGCAATTTTCAACTCTTGTTCTCTCCCATTCGGGAGAGTGTTCCAAAAATTTATCTGACCTCAATGATGGAATTGGGTCGAATCTTGAAAGTACCTCAAAATTGGGTAAATAAACCGACGATGTGCACTCTTTGTAGCTGTTATAGTGCGTTACATCCGTATAAAATCTGAATAATAGAATGTGTGACATTGCGTTGAATTAATATGTGATGCGGAAAAATTTCTTGACAATGATTTTCAATGATTTTGTGACCAGATTTAGTAGATGAAGAGTGTTTTGCTCATGTAGAGAGAAAAAAGAACAATATTCTTCATTCAGTATGGCTTAAGTTATTGGATTCGCCCACGGACCTCCCTCTTTGAGGGATCCCGCCCGGTTAGTCGCGAGGGCACGTGCGCGTCCCCAGGTGGTGGATAGGGGAATAAAACGCGAACCAAAAGCGACCGTGTGCTTCCCAGAGACGCAGGTGGATTCAGGGGACGAGCTCCCTGCTTCTGCAGCGCCGACTTGACAAAAACTCTATTTCTACGAGTCAAGTCGGCCAAAAAGCCTGCAATCAAGCGGCTGGGAAGTGCATGGGAGGCGGTTAGGAGTCGCCTCCAACAAATAAGCTCCTCCCGCTCCTCCGAGAGAGACTGGCAAGCTACTCGTGAGTACCCAGCCCCCACGTTTAGAGCCTGGCAAGCTACACGTTGGGTATCAAAATGCCAAAAACAGTAACAAATATGGGCCTCATTTCCCTGACCCCGAAAGAGCCCCTGGTACGGCAGTGCCAGGTAGGACGAGTACGGAGAGGCTGCTAAAATCTCAGGGCCGAACTAGGCTGCCAAGATCAAAACGGACTAAAATGACGATCTGTACCTACAACGCAAGAACCCTTGCTCACGAATCCGCTGTAGAAGATCTATTGATTCAAGCAAGAAGAATAAGGTACGACGTCATTGGCCTGGCTGAGACGAGAAGGCGCCATCCTTTTCACGCTGTCTATGACACCGGAGAAGAACTGTTCCTTGGAACATGCGATCGCAGAGGTGTCGGTGGCGTTGGCGTCCTCGTCAAATCGAATTTGACCGTGAGCATTGATTCGTTCGAGCAACTAACAACCCGTATCGGACGATTACGGTTGAAACGATGTGGTTCTATGCCGGCTTTGACCATCTTCGTTGCTTACGCACCAACATCAAGCTATGACGAAGACGAAGTCGAAGCGTTCTATATGGACCTCGAAAAATTCTTCAGAGAAGATCATACATTCTTCAAGGTCATTGTCGGAGATTTTAACGCAAAAATTGGACCTAGAAGAACGTCTGAAGAACGTCACATAGGGACCCACGGACTAGAATGGAATGAACAGGGTGAGAGGCTATCCGAGTTTATCATGACGACCCAAACCATCCATGGTAACTCGCAATTCCAAAAGCCTCTCTCTCAGCGATGGACGTGGGAGTCTCCCAATGGAGAGTACCATAACGAAATAGATCACATCATAGTAAATCGAAGGTTTTGCCTGACCGACGTCGCTGTTGTTCCCAAGTTCTACACGGGATCAGACCATCGCCTCCTTCGCGCAACGTTCCGATTTTCGAGGAGAGGAGAGAAAGCCGCTAAATTCAAACAACGAAGTCCCAGAACTACCATAAACTGGGATGTATTCAAATCATTAGTCGGCTCTTGGGAAGATACCGTTGTCGACAACATCGACGAAGAATACGATCGACTCGTTGAATATCTTCACGTTAGCGCTATAAAAAGCCGAGAGTCCTAAGGTCACGAAGAGACGCTTGTCTCCGCAGACACTCGAGCTGATACGTCAACGTGGAATCGCACGAGCTGCAGGCAACCGAAACCTTACGTCCGAACTTGCGAAACGATGCAGAGAAGCGATAAAAGAAGACCTTAAAGAGAGAAGAGCAGCAGTTATGGCAGAAGCTGCAGAAGCTGGGAAGAGCATTCGCAAAGCCCAGCGAGGCTTCGCCAACTATAAGACCAAGATGATTGCACTCCGATACCCTGACGGGACACTTACAGCTTCCAGAAGGGCTATGGAGAAAATCATCCACCAATACTACTCGGATCTCTTCGCTAGCCATGTTCTCTTACCGTCATATAAATTGAAAGAGGACGAATATGTCGTTCCACCGGTCCTTCCTTCCGAAATCCGACATGCTATATCGTCGGTGAAAAACAGAACAACACCCGGTCCAGACAGGATTAGACCAGAACACCTGAAGAACCTGCCGCCAGTTCTCATCAACACCCTGGCTCGGCTCTTCACTCGCTACCTGTCAGAATGCAAGGTCCCTATTCAATGGAAAACCAGCAAGACCGTATTGTTGTTCAAAAAGGGAGACCTTCACGACATAGGCAATTATCGCCCAATCTGCTTGCTGTCCGTTGTCTATAAACTCTTTACTCGAGTCATCCTGAACAGGATTGACAGAACACTGGACGAAGGACAGCCATGCGAACAAGCAGGGTTCCGAAAAGGATTTAGTACCATAGACCACATCCACACGATCACAAGACTCATTGAAGTTTCGCGAGAGTACAAACAACCACTCTGTCTCACTTTTATCGATCTGAAGAAAGCCTTTGATTCAGTGGAAACAGAAGCGGTTATAGAGGCTCTGGATAACCAGGGCGTCCCTACTCGGTACATAATGATCCTTCGTGAGCTTTATAAAGATTTCACGACCAGAATATCTCCATTCTACAACAATATCACCATTGACGTAAGAAGAGGGGTTCGACAAGGCGATACAATATCGCCAAAACTATTCACTGCCACCCTACAAAACGTCATGCGAACATTAGAATGGGACGAAATGGGAGTGAAAATTGACGGTCGACAATTAAACCATCTTCGCTTTGCTGACGATATCGTTCTCATAACACCAAACATCAGCCAAGCGGAACGAATGTTGACTGATTTCGGTAACGCCTGTGCAAAGATCGGTCTTCAACTGAATCTAACGAAAACAATGTTCATGAGGAACGGATGGGTTTCTAATGCCCCATTCACGCTCAACGGAACGACAATTTCCGAATGCTCCAGTTACATCTATCTAGGTCGTGAAATCAACATGATGAACGACCTAGCTCCAGAGTTGAGCAGGAGGAAACGAGCGGCTTGGGAACGTTTAAGAGCATCGAAGATGTAGTGAAGAGGACAAAGAACATCCGACTCCGTGCCCACCTTTTCGACTCGACAATTATCCCTGCCCTAACGTATGCAGCAGAAACCTGGTCGCTACGTAAGCAGGATGAAAGATCACTTGGAGTTATCGAACGCGCAGTCGAAAGGTCGATGCTAGGAGTATCCGTATTTCGCAAATGAGAGAAAGGATCCGAAGCTCCGACCTACGTCAACGATCGAAAATCAGAGACGCCGTTCTACACGACAGGATATCGAAAATAAGGTGGGCCGGACACGTGATGCGCTTCAACGACAACCGATGGACGAGAGCCGTTACCGACTGGATTCCTCGGGACGTCAAGCGCTCTAAAGGAAGACCACTGACCCGTTGGTCCGATTTCTTCACGAAAGCGATGGAAGAAAGATATGATGCTCAGCGAATCCCTAGAGCTAGGAGTACCCACTGGGCTACTCTTGCACGCGATAGGGAAAAATGGAAGAGTTGCTGGTACCCGCTCGAGTCACTCGACGATCAACGGGACGACAGGTGATACAGGTGATTGCATTCACGCTATTTGTAAAGAATCCATGTGTCATAATAGAAGCGTAAATAGAGATGTGTTGTGATTTATTACTCTTGTAATACGCACATGATTTGAAAATATCTGAAAAATGCCATGTATCACGTCGATCGAACTTCATAATAATTCCTGTTTTTAGAAAACTTATTAACATTGGTGGTGATCTCAATGTGTTTAGTAATAGATCATTACAACAGCACTATATTCATGCGATTTTCAACTCTTGTTCTCTCCCATCCCAAAATTTATCTGACCTCAATGATGGAATTGGGTCGGATCTTGAAAGTACCTGAAATTTGAGTAATGAAACCGACGATGTGCACTCTTTGTAACTGTTATAGTGCGTTACATCCGTATAAAATCTGACCAATAGAATGTGTGACATTGCGTTGAATAAATATATGATGTGGAAAAATTTCTTGACAATGATTTTTAATCATTTTGTGGCCAGATTTAGTAGGTGAAGAATGTTTTGCTCATGTCGCGATGCGACTGCATTACACTCACTTCGTGAAGAATCCTGAACTTTTTCAAGACGGCTGAATGGATCCTCCCACTAATAACGGGTTTACATGTGTCTCTCCAGTAATATCGTATCTAGTGCAATCTAGAATAGCACTACATAACATCAAAATTTCCATTGTGAAGTTCAAAAAATGGACTACGATTGCAAAATGTTTTACTTGGTTGGTGAAGAAAAAGTAGTATGAACGTCGAACCACGAACCAAGCATAGTTTCAGAATCGGCATTTCTCAAGCTATCTAACGACTATAATTACATGGACTAAAAAAGAGAAACAAATGTTGAATAACGGTCGGATATGTGTCCGTTTTTCAGGAGGATGTGATTTTTTGTTGAAAAAAAAGTTTATACATTGGCGTCTTTCAACTAAAAAAGACATGAAAACCTTCACAAGCATCTCTTCAGTGAAATTTTACCGTTCAATAGCGATGGTGTTTTCTTGGACCTCTACTTTGCCAAATAATCTCCCTGCAGATCAACTTCTTTTGCGTGCACCGTAGAGAACTCTAGTGCACCAAATGCGCCCTATCGGACAATAGAACCCATATGGTTCCCGAACGGTTAAATTGATAATTAACCTTGATGCCGAGATTGATAGAACGTCGATCGCTCAAACTACTGCAAATGCTAGTTCCGGAATAAAACAAATCTCTATACTTGGTTTTGATAATGACAAGTGGTTTAAACCTCAGGCCACCAGTGGCACTGGGGCAGGTCATCTCCTCCACCAGTGATATACACCCATGGGTCGTGAGAGCCGTAAAAAAGGGGCGAGATGCTAGTTTTTTTCAAATCAGCATTCTCTCATATGCGGCATTCACATATCCCTTTTGTCTGTCAAGCTTCCACAACTTACGCATATTTTCTGCTCATTCTACCACATCTTAAGCCATATCACTGTCCTATGTGTGAAGAGAAACCCCGTTGTCCAATATGCGATCAAACTTTCATAAGCAGCGATGAAGTTGCCCACTTTAAATTGAAAATGATAAACCAACGAAGTGCCTGTCAAAAACGATGCCAAGCTCTGCTTGAAATGCCAGGTCGTGGATGCGTGGGCATTCTTGCGTCTTTACCTAGCAACTCTCTAGACTGCGCACTTTGTACAAAAGCAATACTGTCTCATCCTAAAAAAGTTACTTTTGGCTTCCGCTGGTACAACACATTGAGGCCTTTCAGTGTATCACTGCATTTCTAAAATCTGTCTTCGACAAGACATCCATACTACAGTTATTATTAGAAAAAGCTGTTTGGGGCAAGATAGGCCACAGAATAGCGCGTGTACCTAAGAAAATCACCACATACGGCCCGTAACCACAACTCGCATGCGTATCGAAATCTGCACACACGGTCTCCAAAATTTATTCAGATGGGAAATGGACACACAATTACTACCCGCAATGTTGTCAAGTATAAATGAAATCGGATGATATCTTGGATACAGGCAGTATAGTTTTCAGCTTAGTGCGCCGAATAACGTTTTCATAAGTGTTCAACATGAGAACCTGCAGACGAGCAACCATGTTTCTGAAAAACAAGATTATGCCAATAGCCTTTCGTGATTATAACAGATATAAAAACAAGGATATTTTGAATATTAAGAACGTGGGTAGATACATGATATTTTCTAAATATCATGTCTTTACTTAGATTGTCATGTCTTTATTTTATCTTATGTGCTCTAGTGGAGCAGATCTATTGGGTCACTGCAGTACGAATTACGGGAAACTTTCTTTACATTGCTCAGCTACACAATGTTCTCAGAACAAAGCCACCCGATGGAAAATTTTATGCAAGATCGAAAAATGTTTCAGCGAAAAAAGAGATCAAATGTACCTCCATGTCCTCGTGAATGAGGTCTTCAGGCATATTCTTGTCAGCATCAGAAGAGGAGCCTTGTGGTGGTGCGGAATAGTGACATAAAAAGGAAAGAATCCAAAGAAAACCGAACGATCACAAACATTATATACAACATACCTTCACTCTCATGTGTATCACTGATTATCAATTTAGGACTACTAATCCGACTTCCTGCGCTGGATGAAGTTTGAGACTTCAGCAGTGCCATAACTTCACTATCATCAGCATCTCCAGTGTTCAAGTACTGTACAATATCTGCGCCATCTTCGATAAACTCGATGATATGATGTCCGTTTTCATCATTAATGTACTGCACAAAACCATCACACTGCGATGTTTCGTCGTCGAAGTATTCCAGAAAATGCTCTCCTTCAGTAGCAAGTAGGATAATGGGCCTCTTGTCATGTTCTTCTGAGTCATCCATCTCACAATGCAGTTGACCAGCTTCATACTGACCTTCGACATTTTCCTGATCCACGTATAATGGTGAGCGTTCCTCTTCCGCATATTCTAGAACAACCTCGCCTCTTTCTGATTCATCGCGCAATTGACGCGTCCTGTGCTTCGACAGATTGGCGTCAGGAATTTCCTGAAAACAAGTAAGGCGCAAATTATGGAAGGTGTGTAATAAGAGATAAATACCCAACTACTTTGTGAGAAGAGTTGAGTGATGGCATTCTATCACTGACGTCTTCAACCATCGGCTTTATGAGCACATTTTCTATAAAGAAGAACTTTTCGGCATACAAATGATGAGACTGCTTAGAAATTTCAGTTAAAAGGATCATGTGTAAATTCTGTGACGATATTCTGATCACACAACATAAATATTGACAGAAATCATACCTTTCTTTCGCAAAGCATCAGAAGGACTGATCCTCTCAAGAACTATCTGCGATCCATGATGAGTGCCTACGGAAACGCGGTACTGAACGTCCTCCTAGATTTTGCGTTAACATTCAATAGCAGATTTTAGAAACACATCAATAAATCAAAGCACAAACTGATGTGATCACGAGGTCTCCAACTGAGAGCTCCCCCTTTTGAAACATCACATCTAGCTCGGACAGCTGTTCGGCATCAAAATCATGGATATCTTCACCGTTAACATCCACACATCGAGTAGGGGCAGCAGGCTTCAAAAGACATATCAGACTGTTATCAAATTGATACGAAATTTGTAACTTCACTGTAATTGCATATGAGTTTTATATTTACTTTTTTGACTTTCTACACGATCAATCTTCACATTTATTGTGCGCAACCCACTAATTCGAGCATCTGATTTGTCTTCTCTCTCTTATTGCTTGCCTGAGAATTTCGACTTCTTCATGATCGTCGTAGAATATTGGTCAGGTAGATCTCCTTGCAACCTTGGGAATGATCAAGCTGAGGCGTTCGCTGACTGATCGCCGGAGAAAGATGAGATATAAAACACGTCACCGAGCTTCACTTAACCACTCGGTGAACTCTCCCCTCCTTCCCATACATGTAATCTAACAAATCTTTTCCTCTTACTGTCGCTCAATCGTACATTACCACAACAAGAATTTTGAGCACTTGCACTCCGCATTGTCATATTCTGTTTTTACCATAATCAGGGTTGAAACTTCGGATGTCAAAACAGAAATCTTAACTAATCTAAGAGTTTAAAATCAGATGAAGTGTAGCGCTAATGCCTGAACAATGACGAAGTAAGGAGCCAAGGATCGTGGTGAATCTTACTTTCAAGCTATGGTACGTCCTGGCTGTCTCCTTTTGACGAAAATGGCTGCAGTACTTCTACGTAAGCAAATACATACACAGCAGTTCAGGTACTTGCACGATTCGCTATGAATATTCAAACTGTTTCAGAACACTCAAAAACATTTAGAATGTCGAAAAAGTTCAATAAATGGATATCGCGCGAAATCAATGAGAATCAAGGAAAACGCCATTTTGATGTGTCCTCGGCGTTCAATTTGCTCCAACATAACGTCTCATTTCTCGATCGCATTATAAGATTCGAGGAGAAATGGATCCTCCATGACGATCGTCTACAATCGGCTCAGCAATTAGAGCGTCACGATCCTCTGCAAAACTTCACAAAGCAGAAACTATACCAAAACAAGGTCGTAATGATCGGATTGGTAGTTTGCTGCTGGTCTGATTCATCAGAGCTTTACATGTCTGAGGAGAGCGATCATGACATTGAAGTACGCCCGGCATGACAACAAAATGTGCTGGAAATTTCAACACCTCCCTTCAGCAGTGGTCAACAAAAAGAGCCTAATCTTTATCCACGATAATTCTCGACCACACGTCGCTCATAAACTGAGCATTTTGAGCTCAAACTCTATCTCATCAACCATACTAGCTAGGCAACTCGTTTAAGAAGCACCACTTCTACAAGAATCTCATAACTTTTCTCAAAATTAACAGAAATTGAGAGTGTTCTCAACGAACTTCAACGCTTTCGAAAATTCAGACTTTTGAGCAACTGGTATAAAAAATTTTGGTTCCCGTTGGCAAAAAATTTATAAATTGGGGCTTTAATAAATAAAAAAAGGTTATTTCGAGCTAAGATTTAGTACTCTATAGTGTATATTTGAATCAGCTGTTTAAATCCCGAATAGCCTGATATCATACGATTTTACAAAGAAATCGGAGACGGATAACGTACCACTTCGCCTGGGCCCTCTACTTCCAGAACGGGTGGTTTGTCCTCCTCTTCAGTTGAATCATGTTCACTCGGTAATTTGGATGCAGATGTCAAAGATACGTTTCTTGCTTCAGTTGCCTCGCAAGTCGATCTTGGAGCTAAAATTGGACTCCAGTCTTAGTCGCAAGTTTTTCGAGAGCTTATATACGAGATCATGGAACGTATTGCGTTCGATGTCTATCTAATTTTTTGAGGTAATCAATGAATTGAACTAGAAATACGTCTCAAACGAAGTGCTATGGGGTTTAGATAGATCGGGTTCATGATTTGACTATCAACAACTATGCGCATCGCAATGGCCTTCAATCTATTCAGGACCGAACAATGTTTACTTACCTAGGCTGGTCCGAGTAGAGTTAATGCTATCCACTGTACAATGGATCAATTATGAAGGTTCAGAAAGTTTAGTGAGTAATGTAAAGTGATACGCGAAACGCTGAATCTCAGAAAGTAATCACAGCCGTATTTTACCTTTTCCGGAAATGCGTGCTAACCAACTGCACTACCAAGGCTATTTCTCTTCTGCTATCACTCTTTTCTGTGACGCAAAGTAATCAGCAACCAGCTGTGAACCGTTTCGTCCGTTGAACCTTTCGGTACCGCGGATCCACCTCCCCTACATCTCTAACTCCCAGTGGGAACGCTGGACGGCTCTTTGTGGTGCTGTCCATCGGGTCAAAGATCACTATCTGTCTCAACCCTCTCTGCCACTCGTCATAATGGCACACAGCACCGCAAATTCCATACAATAAGCATAGTCCTCCATAGAGGCTGAAGTGAAATTTTTCGTTTCGAGTGTTTTCTTAAGACCACGCTTAAATTTTAATATGCTAGATAATCACTTTTTGAGCCACGTAGTGGTATTTTATACAGGGCAAACTTACAGAGCCCGATATAATTAATAGTCAAATTCCCCGTCAGTGGGCTCTAGAAAAGAGACTTTTTAACCTCCTTAACTCCATAGAACGCCGCTTTCGCTGTTAACCTCCTCACTGGATCTGCTCTCGATTGACTATGGAACGTTTGCACATACTTCATTCAAAAAAAAAAAACTCCAAAATATGCGCTGAATACTGCGCACTTGGTCTCGAATACCAACTGTACCATACATAATCTAACCAACACGGCTAACAGCTAGATATCTTTGAAGGATAAAGGACTGAACTTTCGGCATTGATCAATGCCTGAAGGGCGTGCCAAGCATTCCACTTTACGTAGCACCTGTAAAAGAGATTGAAGCATATCATCCCTTTATAACTCAGTGAAGCCTATCGATGCATCAAGTAGGTGCTGCTACCCTCCAAGACAATTCTAGTACCAATTCACCGACCTCGAGGGAATGGGAGGCTTGGTGAACCGTGGGAGCGGAGTCAAACCACGGACCACGTGCGTCGCATAGCTACTCTAACCACTGCGCCACAAGCGTCCTTAATATCTTTACGAAAAAACATCCAGTTGGTGCTAACCCAAATCCCATTTGTTACATGCTCATAACAACAACCATATAACTAATCTATACAGACTGGGATAAGCACTCATCATGTTCTATTAACCCTTTAGTTCCCACAGACCTAACCTCTGCGTGTCTAAGCGGCAAGGTTGACCTATCTGCTCCACCTCCCCTGCGACTATAACACTCAGCGTGGAAATGCACTGAATGTATTATTGTATTATTTCAACCGTATTATTGTTGGTATTTACCTATTTATCCCTTTAATTTTTTGAAATTCCCTATTTATAACAATATTTACAATAATGAAATTTCCTATTTATAACAATATAATATATGCATACATACAAAATAACACAGGAAATAACAGCAATGATACACTTGAAATTATACAACACATTCAATGCGTTACTACGCTGGGGATTGGGTCACAGGGGAGGTGGAGCAAACAGTCCACCTTTACCGGTTAGACACACAGAGGTTGGGTCTGCGGAAGTCAAAGACTTGAGAAAGAAGCATAAATTTCATGAAGGTCACGATTTCTAAAGAATATAAGGAAGAAACCCACATGCGTTTTCGCGAGTTATAGCCTTCTCAAGAAAGTTGAGATTCAACAAATGAACAGTTCCTATATGCTTATCCAGTGATTTCTGACCGTAAAACACAACTCCTAGAAACAAAGATTTGCGAATAAGCGACTCCTTACAATTTCTAAAGAAAGTAATCCTAAAGTCTTACCACAAACCGGACACCGAATCCCCTCATTTAAATGTTTCTGTGTGCCATTTGACGTGTTGGTGTTGAGTGCACGAATGTTCCTTGGAACAGCCCTCAGCGATGGACGACGCTTTATATTAACTAGTCGCGCTCGCTGGAACTAATAGATACGATTTCACGATTTATATGAAGTTTAGGTGACTGTTAACCTCTCAAAGCAAGAAAAAATGGTAAAACAATTTGAGATCACATCTGGAAAAAGAAAAAACATGTTTAGACTGGAAGCTTCGCAGTACGATTTCATATCAATCCATGCTGATGCATCGCTTAGGACAAAGCTGTATTCATGTCTTTGAAGCCTTTCAAGATCTCCTTCCAAACACTATGACCAATGAATGCTGAATCCCCTCAAGGCCCACCCTCCAGCAGATTCCATTACAAGTATAGGAGCATGTGTTAACATTACAAATACGCCTAGTCTACAACAAACATATAGCTACACGGTAAGTTACTCTCACTTTCCCTTATATCAAGCTTCATATTGACTTCCCAACTATCAAAAACAAGATAGGTTCGACATGTGATGCGTTTCAAAGACAACAAATGGACTTGAGCTATTACCGATTGAATTCCTCGGGATGTCAAGCGCACCACAGGCAGACAACCGACTCAATGGTCCAATTTTCTCATTATACGTCTAGATGAAAGTCATGGTGCTCAGCAAATTCTTCTCACGAAGATGATCTATTGGGCTTTGTCCGTCACAGGGAAAATTGGAAGTTTTACTAGTGCCCGGTAAGTCACTCAACGATAAACGGATGGCATATATATGATGGCATGATATATTGAATCTATTATTTACCTATAAAATCTTCTTGAACTTACCCCTGATTTTCGAGAGACACAGCTACAAAGCAATATTTGGAAAGGGCCTGCCTAAGGAAAACAGTAGAAGTGATAGAAAAATCATCGATACTTTAGATTGCTAATTAGTTCCTAACCGCTTGTGTAATTGTCCATGTAGGAAAGATATTAAAAATAAAGCTTTCGGCCCTAAGAAGATCATGAGGGATGCGCCGCTCACATATTTGGGATTTACAATATATCGCGGTGGCCTACCGATGTAACAATTTAATGTCGCTAACCTCTCAGATAAGTCTCGCACCAATTCACCGATCCTCCAGGAGTGGAAGGGTGTGGTAAGCTCCGGGCCCGGATCGCACAATCGACTATGTTCATGTAGAACGACACTTCTAACCACTGCGTCACAAGCGCTCTTGATTGCTCACGTAGAACAAACGATTGAATAATTTGCTCTCGACAGAGGGGAGTGACTGCCCGAGTTTTTGTCCAGTTTAATTGATCTCTTTCAAGATGTGCGCAGAGTTGCATATTAGCAAGACATGTAGACTACCTTTTGGCTAATTCAATAAAGAGAGCACTTTTAGTTATGCAAGCACTTGGCCGAATAAATACCACAACAAAGTGACTTCTCAAAGCTTTCTAAGAAGCTAAATTGTTCAGAAAATCACCTATCGTCCGGTAAACATAGTATTACAATCCTTGTTTACCCTAAACGTCAAGATGAATTTCCAGCAGTAAGCAACAATACGGTTCTCCCTTTTTTTGCAAGATCATTTACATTCACACTTAGCCACACTGTTTCACCTGACCAGTCGCAAGTTTCAAGAACTACTGCTGTTCGTTGTCCTTGGTGTAAAAACATAAATAATCTTTCAGAGGAATAATTTTCGACGTTATTAGGCACAATAAAGTTCCTTGAGTGATCGAAATTGAATGTAATAAGAAAAAAGCTACGTAGTGAAACCTACTCCAGGTCGCAGTCGAGGATCGGATTGTTTTATGTGCGATACGAGCTTTCTTAAAGAAGCGGCATCCAACTGGAAGAATGCAAATTTCTTTTCTGTGACGAAGAATTTACATTAAAAATATGTGTATAATGATACTTAAAACTCGATATACTGTTGGAATGCTGCACTAATCTTAAGGCTTCGTTGATCACGCGTGTTCTTCCCAACAGACGATCTTTAAAAGCCTTTTTCGTTGGACACTGATTTTTTTAACTACTGGAGTTTAGAAAATCATTAATAAACTTATGTCTCGTCTACCTCAAAACTGTGGTTGGTCACTGTAAAGACCTTCATAATGCCCTGTGGCATTTGGAGAAAAATTACTCATGGCGTATTTTTTTCGCACGGCTGACATAGGTTTGGCTTTTCAATAACTCTCAGTACTCATTAGATCGCTTGAATTTCAGTAACTCTGTAACTGTGCGGTTTTTGAAAAGGTCTTAGTGCGCTGTAAGAGCGAAAACAAGATTACGTTTTACACATGAATTTCAAATGCACGTAATAATTTCATATGCAGTAATAACATAAGAATGTATCTTGATTATCACGGAGCATCAAATTAACATGGAAATTCCAATGCTATTCACGAAAAAACTCTGATCAAATAATTCAGTACAATTCCTTAATAAGCGGATGCGAATTGTTAACGACAACGGTGAGACGGAAAGACCGCTTTGTGCAAGAACATTTAGCGGCAAAACCTAACAATAATTGCAGAACCCCGCTATGGGCGCACAGGACGCGGACACATAACGAAGAGGATTTCGGACTATAAGTTACTATACTCACTATACTCGCACGGAAACAAGAGACTTCAGCACGAAAAACACTTGAAGCGTTTTGGATTCATGCCAAAAACCCTAAAATGAATTTCAAAGATGGATATCTCCTCATCACGCGTCACTTTGCGCTATTTCTCAGATTTTTAATATGGGCTACGCTTTGCCACGTGCAGTCCTCATCTATCCTGTTCAGGACCAATGTTGATATGAAGACGGCGACTGCCGTCCGTCACTTGCATGGCAGTCAGACAAGCAGCCAGACGAGCGACTCTGCATGTCTGTGCATGTGGGTCTGGCCGTCTGTCTGCTTTCCCACGAGACGCGACGCCGCCCACACAGTAGCTTAGCCAGATCTGACTTCTCAATGAGCATCAACAAGACTATATGCAGCTGGCCTACACAATATCTAGCGGACCATAGAAAAACAACAAAACGAAATGCAAAGTAAGCTGTTCATCATGTTTTCAATGCTTACATACTAAGCCGTATCTGATTGGTCAAGAAAGTGTTCGACTGACTAGACTGCATATCAATTCGATTCTTTCAGGGTCTGAAAAAGGTAAATGCGCCAAAGTCAGCCATCACAACTACCTGCATTGCACTGTTATCTGTACTGCATCGATCATCCATTAATAGCTTCGTATAGCTGAATAAGAAAATTACGGCGTGATTCGATCAATGCCGAGGTTGATCGGAAGTCGGCCATGGGAGTATAGCACGATATTGATACAGTGGCTGACGTTCCAAAGGTTTCGCCTTCTTCGGAGCCTCCAAAGGTTAAAGAAATTTTTGAGCCACTGAGTCAGATACTTTTATAACCTCGGGTAAAAGACATGATAAACAAATTCCTAATCGCATAGGTACAAGCTTCTTTTTAGAACACTAATACGACTAATTGGAAGACATAAAAACAACTGGACACTTAATGTTTCAAAAAGCTTCTACTATGCGACCCAAAGTTTCTTTATTACGTCTTCTTGCCGAGGTTATGAAAGTATTCAAATGGACTGTAAATTACTTGACTATTCGAGACTCTGAAGAAGGCGAAACCGTTGGAATGTCAGCCAATGTATTAATATCGCGCTGTATTGATGTATAAAAATATATACCATTACGAGCAACCTCCCATCTGCTTACCAAGCAATAATAGTGAATTATTCATTCTATACCGAGGTTAGTACGCAGTCGATTTGAAATTTGAAACCATTAAATGACGAAAATCGCGTGTGTTCAGCGATCAACTGCGGTCCCCAAAGGGGTAAATTTTGCTATCGTAACGAAGGGATAAACATTAAGATGCACTCGTACCAGTTTTCGAACGTCAGCACCAACCAGTAGTTTAGTATATGCACAACTATGACGGTAGTGGTAAAGAAGATTGTAATCATATTTGAAGCTGAAAATAGTTAATTGGTTACCAATCTTTTTCAAGATAAGCTGAAAGAGAGTCAAATCACTGGGTTCAGACAGATGCAGTCGGGTAATCGGTTACATTTGACACATGAACAGCATATTCCGTTTGTCAAATAATCAGAAATGCACAAGTTGCCCACCTGTGTCCGCATAAAGGGCATTTGAAAGCGCCATAATGAGAATGAAATCCTGCAATGTGACGCTCGAGGCGACCCGCGTTGGCAAATTGCCTGAAGATCGTTGGTGCCGTAACAGTAAACGAATTGTAAATAAAGGTAATGATAAAGTTCTCGGTGTTGACCCCCCTTACAGATGCTGCATGCATTCGTCTTCATCAAGCAACGTTTGAGGTAAACTGAATGCACATCTGGCCTTTACAATTACTCGCGGTGGCCCACCGATGTACCAACTAAGTGCTGCTATCCTCCGAGACAGGTTAGTATTAAATCACCGATGCTAAAGAGGTGAAAGGCTTAATGCGTCTTGATCACAGAATTGAACCAGCGATCATCCATTGATCGACCTCGTGTGCAGCATAGGACACCTCTAAGCACTGCGCTTCACGCGCTCTCGCTCGTGCTGTTTGAACTTGAAAGACTGATGGAATTTTGAAATAATTGAAAGAGGCAGACCTGAAACAATCGGGGCACTGAAGAGGCTTCCCATTTTCGGGTATACTCCATTTTCCACGGTCAACCGATATAACGTTCACGAGTTCTCCGTCGACATCAACTACAGTGTCAGCCGGATTCATATAATCATCCATATAAACTATAGCCTAAATTCGTCCACTTCTACACAAAGAAGAAAAACGACATGAATCTTGCCATGATAAAAAAAGACTATTAACCCACTGAAGAGGGTTCTATAAAATACTATCCTACCTTCCCTTCATCATCACCTGAAGATAGCACTGGCTCTTTTCCGCTCTCTGGTGTTCTGAGACTACTACTGTGAGAACTTCTATCACGAGTCTGAGAAGAAGAAAAAAGTTGTATTTGTAGTTTCTCACTCATGAAGGAAACAAATGAGAAATAAAACTCACTGTCTCACAATCTTCTGATGGAATCATTTCTTCCAAAGAGTCTTTTTCTAAAATATAAAAATTAAGGACAAAATTAAGCATAGTATCGGTACACGGACTTGCTATCAATGGCGCTTGGCGCGACACCGTTCTCAGTCTCCAAAGCAAATCCAAAACCATAGCCTTCAGCTCCAAATCACTAAGGTACAATTCCAAACCGGGTTCAATGTTCGCCTGTGAACAAAAGTAAACTTGATTTCAGAATGATTCAAAGAGATGAAACATTGTGAAAAAAAAACAGCGTGGAAGGCTTACCATGATTTCAGCACAACTCGATCTCCAGTGTGCATAGAGGTTGTCTCTACTCCTAAACAAGAATGAATACACAAAAAAATCTTAGCGTTATCGTCCTGAAAACGACTTCTACATAGTGTCACTTACTCAAGAATATATGAGAAAGAAATAGGATAGAGATAGCTAATCTTCAAAAAACTGCGATTTCATAAGCTCTACTTCTACTTTCATGGCACATCTATGGTTCAGAGGACAGATCAAAGAAAAGATTGTGATAGGTTGAGGAGAAAGTTTCCGGAATTTGCTAATAAAGACTTTATTTATGCATCAATTAAGTTCGAACAAAAGACAATTTAATAGTCAGTGAGTCAATAATTAATAATCAATAGTTAATATTCAATAATTTAATAGTCCTTGAAGTGATCGTAGACAGCTGCCTTTCCAACAGTTCCTTCGCCGCATGCCTCATTGATTCGACGAACAGTGTCAGCGGCATTTGTGCCCACTTTGTACTCGTGAAGCATCAACAGTCGTTTCTATTCGCGGTTTAGTTCCATCTTGCGGCAGTATGGAAGAGTTATATATCAATCAATGCGTAAGAAAACGAGCTTTTAAACCATGTGGAAATTGCATATAAAACATGCGAACATGTTGAAGTTATGGGCAAATTCCGGAAACTTTCTCCTCAACCTATTAGATCTTTCTAAGAAACAACGCTATAAAAATTTGAACTGAGGATAAATCCTCATTTCAAGCAACTTTCAAATTCGCTCACCGAAAAGCGATTCCACATAGATCACAAAAATAACCGCCGGCAAGTGACTGCAAATCCAATAGCCGTAGACCATTCTCCGTTGTTGCACTATGGAGCGCCTCATGCTGAGGGAGGTGATTTCTATGCACTAAGATTGCACAGATGTTACATGTACGAGCAAGAGGACCTGAACAAGACATCTAAGATGTAATAATCAATGAAAAAGAAAAGAATGGTGGCAAAACAGGCATCGATAGTGCAACGGATCAGAGCACGTGCCACCGAATAGGGTGAAATGTGGGTTGACGCAAAAGTTCTGCACGTCACACGACATCATTGAGTATATTTGTAATATCATGCTACCGCTAAAAAAACGGTTAAATGAAAGGAATCCAATCTATAAAGAATCCAGCGATTTACTGAATTATGGCATTGTTGTGAAGATTCACACAAATATCCGGGAATTTTGAGTGGTATGCAAAGCATTCGACTCCAAACGGACGCGCTTCCAGTATGGCTGCAACATAGGTTGAACTCTCGTCTAGGGCCGACTTTACTGCATATCACTCAAAAAATTAGACGGATGGAACAAGCTGTTTGCAGGAAAACAAAGTTTCAGTCACACGTTCCCAACAACGGCCAATGTTCCCTGGGATATGCGTAGAACTAAGCCAGGTTTCTCAGTAGTGTGAAATGCACTGAAGTCAACGTGTACGGTCCGATGAGTTCCCAACAAAGGAGGGAAAAAAATCATTATGCTGCTCACCAGTGCCGCTTTCCGCGATACCCAGTCATTATAGATGCAAAGAATTTGCAGTACATCTTAATTACCACGTCCACCCCTTTCTTGTATGGTAGGAGGCCTTAAGTAGTCTAAAAACTTTTGAATGTTACAAAGTGCAGGAAGTTGGATGAAGGCGAAAGTAGCGAGATGGTAGTGATGACATCTGATAAACACAATCCGTGCTTCGGCTACGTTTAGGAGCTCCCCAGCACGGGAAAGGATTCTCCGAATCTAAAAAAAATGCGCCTTTCAATCGATTTCCAAAGGAATATTCGCAAGAACCGACTGAATTTACGCACAAATCAGAAGAACCTCGCAGGTGATCGATGCAAAGACAGCATAGAAGGGAAAAACTGCTGGATCCGTACAAGTGAGCATACATTTACGTGAAATGCTACGTGAAAGCAAAGGGAAAAGAAGTTTTTCATCCACAAAAACCGACTTGTTGTAGTGAAATTTTCATTAGGTTAAAGCACAGCAACGTCCCCCACCCCCTCCCCTCCAACTATCTCTTTCTCTCCGGGTGATAATATAGCCGGTCAGAAATTAAGTGCAATGATGCCACCTCATACTTTCGTTTAATCCCAAGAGCGCAGCGAGCTCAATGCACATGTATCATATATATAAAAACCTTTATCCAACTGCTCTTGGGCAATGGTACGGTGTCATAAATATATTAGGTTGAAAAGATAGTTCAGGGATTCTCGTGAAAAACTGAAAATGTATGTATGAAATCCAAACAAAAACAATTATAGCAACTCTTCAAAAAAAGGCCACTTTTTCTACGACTTTCTGCCATCGGTTAGCCAAGTTTCGGATCTGGTCGAAGTACCGACGGTCCGTCTTCCAAAGCACCAATCAAATCTTCGTTCTCTAACTTTGTTGGACGTCGTGAACGAGGCTTGTCTTCGGAGTCAAGATCTATGGCAATGAGAAGCGCTGAAACCAGCGTTCAGCATCAGATTTGCTTGTTGTGCCTTCCCTTAAACTTCGTTGACTTCATCGACAACAGTTCGCTGTGAAAGCCCACTTTCTCCAATGATGACGCAACAACACACGAACTTCTATTGTGTCGTTGGTTATGGCGGACGCTTGTAACAAGTGAAAACGACAGATGAATGATATCAAGGCCTTTAGTGGTAAAATCCGACATGAGAAGCTTCAATATTCCCATTAAAGTTATCTCATGCTTATTGAGATACCCCAGAGCTCTCTTGACAAGCGTAGGACATGTAAGCAGAAGTTGAAATCACGCTCCACACATAACAGGGGGGGAGGGGAAGGGGTGGGGTGCAATGACTACACCACCAAGGCCACAACTTTGCTACAACTCTTTCTTTGAGATAAACTATCGCGTCTACTAGCGCCCAAGTTTAATGCGTTTGGTGACGCAAGTACATATCGGCATTGAAACCACTTATTTTGACAGCTACGTTACGAGTTATCGAAGAAAGAGTGATAGCAAAGCGGTGATTTTCAATAATAATGTAGTGGTGGCACGGTCCGGCGATACTAGTGAAACTCGAGTTCATCTCCAAGTTAGAATCAAATACTTTGCGTAGCAGTCAGCCTTCTCAGACGTATATTTAACACGTCATTACATTTGATCGCGAAGATGTATTGGTCAAGAGAGAACCCCCTATATCAAATAACTCCACTATTTGGAAATCCAATTACACAAATCATTAGCTAATGAGAAGAGATAAACTCCGCATCCATCTGGACCTATGTGAAAATCTTAAGGTTAATCTCTGCTAAACGGCGAGAAACGAAATAACGACTACTTTTGCTGGACAAAGACTTTCCAGTGACCTTTTAGTAACCACTCGAAAGCTTGAATCTCTGGCTATTTCGCTATGTGACTGGTTTTTTAGAAAATGCCTTTCATGACGCTGTAGCAAAAACAAACCATCAGTCTTCCATACACGCACTTCCTCGCAAGAAAGAGTTCTTTCCGCAACTTAAAAGTAATCATTCGATAGAGTAACTTTCGGATGTGGTTAATTTCTAGAAAAACCGTATCACTGCAGTGTAGCAGTGAAAATAGGTTCCAAATACGCGGCGCGCCGCGCTATAAAAGGGTCCTTCTAAGAAAGAAGCACGTAGCGTAGAAGTCAGAGATTTAAGCATCTGAATGATTACTAACACCCTTATGAAAAGTTATTCTCCAGCGAAATGGGTCGCTTCTTCAGTTGTCTGCGTCTTAATAATTAAGCACTATCTCAATATGAGAAAGAAGATGGAAATAACAATAAACACAAAAAGTATAAACAAAAAAGCACTGAGAAACATTCGGTTGATCCTCAGAGCCTTTCTGAGAAAATCCTTGGGAAAAAATGACGTACTTGATGGATCAATTGGCATTTCGAGCGTGCGTGTCGATTTCCCGGGACAAAGTGCGTTTGGAGATATTCCATAATCTGCCCTTAGTGGATGAACAGAATTTTTCTTCGTTATTACCTCTTCGACGAGAAGTCGCAGTGAGGTGACATCCATATTCTTGAAAGAATAGGCTATGACATATTTAATGAATTCCATGCGAAATTATACGAAATTATCTGCATAAAATCAAACAAATCAAAATATAAAAACCGTGACAGCCAACTAAATACTTCTAGAAAGGAGAGTTCGAACTAAGGCTCATTTGTGTTATCCAGAACGAATGAAAAAGACGACACCTTCTGCTGAAGAAGACTTCTCATAAGAGTGTCAGCAATCAGTAAAAAGCTTAAATCTCTGGCTAGAGCGCTGAGTGCTCCTTTATCTAGAGAATCTCCATGTAACGATGTAGTATTCAAAGTAAAATTATATTTTACACTAGCCGTGCGCTACGACCACTACTTCGTTGAGAGCAAGAAAAGCATACGAACGTGTAGAGGAAATCTTGTAGTATCAGAGTCACACGTTTTGTCTGAAATTTCTTCCAAAGCGAAGAAAAAATCTCGAATCAAGTAATAAAATCTGCTCTCCACATATGTAACGCGTCAACGCGATCGATTGATCGCCGTGTGGAATACAAGGCGCATCTTCCAGCTCCTCCTTGCCTACGCCCAGCCCACACATTAGCCGAAAAAACATACCCGCATATGTGAAACAATCTTACTTCCCCTGCTATAATGCAGTGAAACGATTTTTCCAGAAAATAAGCTCAGAGTTGCTGTTTCACAAACAAGTACGAGAGCCGTTACCGACTGGATTCCTCGGGACGTCAAGCACTCTGAAGGAAGACCACTGACCCGTTGGTCCGATTTCTTCACGAAAGCGATAGAAGAAAGATACGATGATCAGCGAATCCCTAGAGCGAGGAGGATCCACTGGGCTACTCTTGCACGCGATAGGGAAGAATGGAAGAGTTGCTGGTACCCGCTCGAGTCACTCGACGATCAACGGGACGACAGGGGATACAGGTGAAGCACAGAGTTGGAATCGTGGAAGCTACGCTATCGAATGATTACTCATAGTTCCAGGGAGCAGTTCTGTCCTGCGAAAATAGGCGCGTGCAAAACACCAATGCTTTCTTTCTACTACAGCCTTACAGAAAGGTCTTTTCGAAGAAGGGGCATGTATTGCAGTAGCCAGAGATTTATGCCTTCAAAAGATAACTAATACTCTTATAAAGAGTTCTTGTCCAGTAAAAGGGGTCATTCTTCTTTCTTTTTTTTTTCTCGGATAACGTGAAAAAAACCCCTTAAGATGCCACCAACTCACCTTCCTATCTTCGGTTTTGATCAAATCGTTGAGGTATTGACATGTCTTACGCCAATGGTAGAATAAATTGTATTCGTACTTATACGTTTTTTCCACATAACGGACAAAGATATGCACCAAATTTCTGAAACTTCGCCTTCAATGTGACATACTATGTCTCTAGAAGAAGAAAGACAGTCGAAAATTGACCTGGTGCACAGCTAGATGTCGTTCCAACCTTCCCGCATTGACGAACGACTGGTTGCACTCCGGACACACCGCATTTCCAAATTGGCGATTTCTGCCCTTGAACTGTTCGAGTACTAAAATGGGACATAATTGTAGAAACGTATGATGAAACATTTAAGATTACTGAGCAATATTCAGCTATTCGACCCATGTGGGAGTCGTACTCGCGTCTGATAGATGTTGTGTGCGCGTGATACCACTACACCACCAAGTCCATTGCTTTTCTACCACTTCTTCTTCGATCAGACTATCGTAGCTGTTATCAACCAATTTTTAACGGCAGACTTCCGATTTTTACGGATAACCCCTTTCAATAGCTGTCGGCTTAGCCGTTCAACGACTACGTGCCTACCAGACCAAACATGTCACAGACTGGTTGCTAACAGCTTCAAGAGCTTGTATTGATGAAAGAGTGGTTTCAAAGCGGTGGCTTCTGGGGTGCAGTGGCAGCACGCGCCCCTTGGTGTGCCTGAAACCCGGGTTCAACTCCCATCAGGGGTCGAATTTTCTGACATTTCTCAGTTTATATATAACCCTGAAACACTGCTAAACGGTAAAAACAAAGAATTACAATTGATTAGTGCAAAACATTTCCATGATTAGCGATTGGTAAGGCCAGACTTCCACAAACTGGCCTACTATAACAAATATCTCGCAAACACTTTCTTCAAAAAAGCCTTAGCACCTCAGGTTTGATGATTTACCCACCTTGTCTGGAAACGAAACTTCCATTATTGTCGGAATAGATCACCTCAAACTCCTAAATAAATATGTTTGCTGTTGAAATTTATAATCGGAAGTTATTTGATAACCAAATGGATGCCATTTCTGTCACTCCAGACTTACCTGCACGTATGATGAGACATTGCAAATATAAAGGAATGACCCTTCTGAGACTGTGGACCCACGGCCTTCGCATCCCTAACCGGCAATTCTGGACGGTCTGCTCCACCTCCTCTGCATCTTTAACCCTCAACATGTAATTGTTAGACGCATCACGCTGGGGGTTAAAGATGAAGAGGAGGTGTAGCAGACCGCTCGGTTGCCCATCAGAGATGCAGGGGCCATGAGCCACGGTCCCGAAACGGTTGAAGGATACAGCGCTAAGAGTTGATCAATCCCTGCGGGATGTTCCATGCAGCCGTCTCCATCAGCCATCTTTTGAGATGACAGAATGCTTATTTGACCTTTACAACTGCTCGCGATAGTCTAGCGATATGTCAAGTCGTGCTGCAATCCTCTCAAGCAAATCTGGCACCAATTTGCCGACCTCAGAGGGATGGAAGACTTGGTGGGTCTTGGACGCGCGATTGAAGCGATCGCCCACACATGCGTCGTGGGGCATATCTAACCATTGCACGCGTTCCCCCTAATTGTGTAGAAATTGACGGAGACTGTTCTTGACAGAAAATCTTCCCGCTATAGCAAAACTGGTAAACATCAGTGATTAAGGGCCGAGTACGAAGCTCTGTGTTGCCTTGTCGAAACCTGACATATGCACGAGGACTCACCCCCATATCGTGTTCATGATCACTCTGAGCTAGTGAATCGCTCGCACTATCCTCCAATAAGTCCATAAAGTTCCCACACAGCCGATTCACTCAGAAGTCGTGAAAACCCTTGAAGAAATGATAAAAGTGATTGGGAAACGAAGAAGATACTATAAGAGACGTAATCAGAGAGTAAAAGTTACGCAATCGCATTGAGAAACTAGCAGAAGAGACACCTCAAAGATAGGTATTTCAATGCATTTCGTATTGTTATAATGGTTTTCTACATACCTAAGAGAATTAAGTGGTGAACAAAAACGCGGCCTCAGGCGGGAATCGAACCCGCGTTTCATCCTATTCGAGGACGCGGGGTCGGGCAAATGTGCTTCGCTGGTGTAGTGGTTAGAGCAAGCGTCCCCCGAAAGGATGAAACGCAGGTTCGATTCTCGCCTTAGGCCGCGTTTTTGCTCACCACTCAATTCTCTTAGGTATCGTCACTCTGCTTGAAAATACTGGTTGCTCTGGATCAAGCACTGTCCAGGTGGAACGACGAGTGCTGACCGAATTTGATACTGATTTCTAAGGAGTCGACATTCATAGTAAATGTCGGTTTTCGATGCCTTCGGTCACGGATAGCGACAACTATATATACGAATACCTCATTTAAACCTATTGTAGTCAAGAAGATGACACATTACGCGCGCCAGAAACAGTTAGAGGCACACGTAACAAGCAAGTTGCATCGCTCCCAAAAGCACCGATAACCCACTAAATCGACTAGAATTTATTACTCAACCGCTTTGTTAGCAGTGAGAGACCATGCTGAGAGTGATGACAGAACAGGGGCATCGGTAAAGCAGTGCCTAGCAAGCGCACACGGAAAGGGCAAGACGTGGGTTTGGCTCTCGTCCCAGGATCAAAACTTGCGACACTCAACATTATTGAATTCGTCGCTGCTTCTGAAAGCTCTCTATTTCGCTTGGCTCTAAGTCTCCTGTTGCCTATACTATCCCTTTACTCGATCAAAATAGGTTCAACTAGAGCATTCGGAAGATATTAACCTCTAAGGGACGTGTGTACCACCGCAGGTACACGGCTGCTCGAAGGCCTTTCTCGCTGAATAAAACTTTTCTCTTATACACTTGGCAACCATTCGAAAGCTTAAACCTCTGCAACTTCAAGATATGCTTGATTTTTGTAAAGACCTTTTTGCTATGTTGTAAAGCGAAAATAAAATTAGATTTCACACCCAGTTTGCTTTATTTGCTCAGCTGGAGCTTGTATATGGATTTTCGCTAGAGTCATTCAGGTTACAAGTCATTCAATAGCTCAAATCTCGAAGATTTCGATGCTGTGATTGATTTTTTGAAAGGTTATAACAGAACGCTGTGAGAGCGAAAAGAAGATCACGTCTAGCACCCAAAGTTTTTATCCGACAGAAAAGTTATATACGCACGGGAAACACAACCATGCAGAGAAGATCATGGAGTGTCAAAGTAACATGAAAAACCTGAGGTTTTACTTTCCAACCAGAGCAAAAACCCTAATCGAATAACGAAAACCGCGCGACTCTTGAGAGTTGCGCTGTGCGATCGATCACCTGCCGTCCCTAAAGTGTCAGCATTGCTAATCGAGACTGGAGACATCAGAAAGAAACGTTTCCCATGAATGCCGCCTCCATACGAATACGTGCTTCAACCGGTTGACTTCCATGGACCCAATAGCGTGTCCAACGCCGCGCCAACTACAGAACAATTCGTTGCAGGATGCGCAGCTGAGGCTTGGAATGGTTTGCGTGCTACTACACTTACACACATAACATCAAGAAACAGCGCTCAATACGCCGGCGCAGACCGCACGCGAGTCATTCCAAAACTCAGCTGCGAAGCTTGCAACGAAAAGTACCGTAGCCAATCGGAACAGAGAGACGAAGTCATTGGGAACGCCCCAGGGTCCATGGAAGTCATCTGGCTAGGAAAAGTAGAAAACCAAGGCCATCGCAACGCGAAAGTCCACATAATCATTGGCTTCGGAGACTAATATCGACATCGTGATATTAACTAAATCATAAAAAAAAATCGACTAACCAACACTATAAAAAAATAAAACAAAAAGAAAACAAATCATGGAAGATCGATAAGCTCAAAGCCGAAGATGACGAAGATCGCATGATGTTGGATGTAATTACGGACAGTGCACACAATACGACGAAAGAGTTTCAGTCCGTTGTCGTTGAAGTCGACAAACTCGACGAGAGCTGCAGGCACTGTTAGCCTTATCTCACGAGTGAGGATCGTTCAGCTGTGTTATTCACTAAGATGAACACTTTGAAGGGCGAGGTAGCGCAGTGGTTAGTGATGTGATGTAGTCGGAAGCAAGGTGATAAGCGACATCCTGGTTCGATCCCATACCCAACGCTCCTTTGTAATTAGTAATGAACGACTAGGGATTGCGCTAGCTCGCTACCTCCAAGACTGCAGAGAGTAGCCTTTAGATTTCCCATTTACGACGTTCGTGAAGATGGAGAAATCCTCAAGAAGCAGCCAAGGCAACACGTAAAATATCAGGAGGCTTTTGTGGAGGATGAATAAGAGGTAATTTATCGAATGCAGGGTAGACTGTGATCCACGCAGTAATTTGTGATGATAGATCGTTCAGAGAAATATAGATAATGAAAGACAGAGAAGAGAACTTTGTAAGCAATTACAAGAGTGAAGTGATATACGCAGAAATTGGAATTTAACCCTTTGAGGACCAACTTTGGTAGGCAGGCGGCGTCGCGCCGTCGCTTGCGCAGCAGTCACAGACGGGCAGCATCTACATGTCCGTGCACACATGTCTGGCTGTTTGCCTGACTTCCCACGAGACGCGACTCCGCCATTACAGTAGCGGAGTTAAATTTGACGTCGCGCGGCTTAGTACGAAATGTATCATATTGTCTCAACTACAAGATTCCAGTTCGGGATTATCGCTCGTAGGCTCGAAGCTACCTTAGGGTCCAAGTTTTTGCAGATATCTCAACAGCCTTCCGATCACATTTCGCACCGTCTCCTATCGCTGAAGTGAAAATTAGCCCGTGATTGATGCTGAAAAGTGTGTTCTCAACTACGGCTTAAGTCTAATGGGGAGTCAGTGTTTATTGGTGCTTACGCTAAAATACGGCTGTGAGGAAGGCAGCACGAGGGCTTCGATGGTGGAGTGGGAAAATACTTAGAAACTTAGTGAGCTCGCTCAAATGCTGATCGCGAGTATGAAGTCATCTAAGGCCCAAGTTTTGCTCATATTTCAACACTTTTGCGGTTATATTTTTATACCGAACTGCGCGGCTGAATTGAAAACTAGGCAATAAATGAAGTAAGAATCGTATGAGGAACATTTCGAGTTCTTCTTCTGCAATCCCGAATTCTTGTAGCGAAAAACCAGATCTTCACTGAAATGTCATAGTTCGATCTACTATTACCCATTTGCTAATGTCAGCAACAATTCACTTTTATTCACTGTTACAGAAGAATAGGTTGTCTAATAATCTAGTATGATATCTTTTTTTCCGCTTCTAAAATTAATAATTACAAGACGAATTTTTCATTTTCTATATTTAACAATTCCACACAATAGCCAAAAATTGTCATAGTGTTTCAACATGGAAAAAAATGACTGATTTGTCAAGAACGATGATGTTCACTGCACCATGCCACCTCATCGATGATTTCCAACAATTGTTGAATTATTAGTGTAAAAGCTGAGACGTTTGAATAATAATGGGACGAATTTCTTCGTAATGCTCCATGAAGGCTAGTATTTTTATAATCTACTTAATTCGAACTAAGAACATCTATGTCCTGTGATGAAGAGTGATGCACAAAGCTTTGCGTCAGGCGGGACTCGAACCAGAATCTCTCTCCGGAAGCGTGTGCTTCAACCCAAAGTACTACTGACGCCCGCTTTGCCATCACTCTTTCTACGCTAAAACGTATCTATCTGTCACCAATCAACCGTCAACGATTTGGCCCAGGTAGTCGGTAATGACATTAAACCCAGTCAACGTGACAGATAATGAGTATTCGATGATCAAATCGAATTCTTTTTATATGACTGCTTTTAGCGGTGATATGATGCTTTAGGTAGACCCAGTGATGTAGAACAATATCTGTCACGTGAAATTGTGTCACTGGATATGCGCTTCAATTTCGAATGCTCGTTTTAGTTTTGAAAAACATGTGGAATTCTTTCTACTAAAAAATATGTGCGAAAATAACCTATCCCACTATAATTCACCCGTTCTTAGCGAGCAAATTATGTAAGAATAAAAAGTTTTGGTATGTAACACCAGAAATTCCGCAGTGAAGTTGGACAGTGCGCTTTGAAAGCGAAACGTAATCTTCAATCCGTTATTAGAACATACTATGAAAGAACATTTAGAGCCTATCTAATCTCCAGTTTCTGAACTGTTTAATGATTACCAACAATTTAGTAAATAAGCTCTTTCCAGGAAAAAGCCAAGGAAATATCGATGCATTCTATTAGGTCTCGTCCTGTGTTCCCGAACTTGATCCAGAAAATAAAAATTTTCCCACAAAAACAAGTTTTTCAATATACCAGATAATCACTTTCTGAGCCACGCATGTGGTCTGTTACACAGGACTGACTTATATAGCCCGATACACGTGTTTCGACCTTGACAGTCTCATCAGTCGGGCGGTACCCCTTCGTCTGTTGCCAATCCTCTCGGGGCGCTCAGTCCACTGAACTAAGAGTATGCGAAAACGAAATTTTACACTTGCCATCAAGTGAAATTATCACTGAATGGCAGTGTTGTGCTCGATTGCTCTTGGATGGTATCGTCAATATGTCATGCCCTTCGCTTCGAGTGTATTCTTAAGACCATGCTCAAATTTCAATATGCCAGATAATCACAACAAACAAATTTTTCTTTTACCTATTTTGTGCAAAATTTTCTTGCGCATCGTTTGGTATATTGTTGCACATACTTGTCCAACAATGGAGCCGTTACGAAAAATCATTTGCAACTTACTGCTTTACGAGTTTCAATTGGTGCACAATTTTCAAACTTTATTTGCCAAATTTATCGTGCAAAAGGCCGCCAAGTGGTGGGTAGAACTACTGCGTATGAATGGTTTACAAAGTTTTGCAATGGAGGTACTGTTTTGGTCAATCAATCAAGATCTGCAACACCGCATGAAATTGATCGCGAAGCAATCAATGAAGCAATCGAAGAAGATCCGACTTTGTCGACCAGTGATTTGGCCGATGATTTCCAATGTTCAGACGAATAGATCCAGAATATTTCGGAAGGAGGAGGCAGAATCGCATCCAGGCAGACGAAGAATACTTTAATTTATGTTATTTGACGCTTTCGACTTCCTGCAAGAGTAAACTTTTGGATTTATGGATCTAGATCGGAAACTTAGTTGGAGACCCAATACAAGATACGACTGCACTTCAACACCCGGTTCAGACAGGATTAGACCAGAACTCCTGAAGAGTCTGCCGCCAGTTCTCATCAGCGCCCTGGCTTCGCTCTATACTCGCTAGCTGCCAGAATGCAAGGTCCCTATTCGATGGAAAACCAGCAAGATCGTATGTTGTCCAATAAGGGAGACCTTACGACATAGGCAACTATCACCTAATCTGCTTGCTGTCCGTTATCTATAAACTCTTTACTCGAGTAATCCTAATCAGGATTGACAGAACACTGGACGAAGAACAGCCATGCGATCAAGCAGGGTTCCCAAAAGGATTTAGTGCCATAGACCACATTCACACGATTACAAGACTCACTTAAGTTTCACGAGAGTACAAACGACCACTCTGTGTCTTTTTCATCGATCTGAAAAAAAAACCTTTGATTCAGTGGAAGCAGAAGCGCTTGTAGAGGCTCTGGATAACCAGGACGCCCCTACTCGGTACATAATGATCCTTCGTGAGCTTTATAAAGATTTCACGATCAAAATATTTCCATTCTACAACAAATCACCATCGACGTAAGAAGAGGGGTCCGACAAAGTGACACAATTTCGCCAGAACTGCTGACTGCCACCCCACAAAACGTCATGCGAGCATTAGAATGGGACGACATGGGAGTGAACTGACAATCGACAATTGAACCATCTTCGCTTTGCTGATGATATTGTCCTCATAACACCAAACATCAGCCAAACAAAACGAATGTTGACCGATTTCGATGACGCCTGAGGAAAGATTGGTCTTTAACTAATTCTAACGAAGGCGACGTTGATGAGGAACGGATGGATTTTGAATGCCTCATTCACGCTCAATGGAACCGTGCCCACCTTCTCGACTCGACGATTATCCCTGCCCTAACGTATGCAGCAGAAACCTGGTCGCTACGTAAGCAGGATGAAAGATCACTTGGCGTTTTCAAACGCGCAGTTGAAAGGTCGATGCTAGGAATATCCTGTATCTCGCAAATGAGAGAAAGGCTGCAAAGTTCCGACCTACCTCAACGATCGAAAATCAGAGACGCCGTTTTATACTCTAGGATATCGAAAATACGATAGGCCGGATACGTGATGCACCTCAACGACAACCGATAGACGAGAGCCTTTACCGCCTGGATTCCTCGGGACATCAAGCGCTCTACAGGAAGCCACCGACCCGTTGGTCCGATTTCTTCGAAAGCTATAGAAGAAATATATGATGCTCAGCGAATCCTTGAAGCGAAGGGAACCCCTAGGCTACTCTTGCACGCGATAGAGAAAAATGGAAGTGTTGCTGGTACCCGCCCGAGTCACTTGACGATCAACGGGACGATAGGTGACAGGTGATACAGGTGAATTCCACTGTGAAGTGCGCCAATAAAAATTCGCAGGAAAACGCGACGCCGTCATTGAAGTAGCCGAGTATAAGGCGCGAATATGGTACAACAGTACTATTCGAAGTGGTAAAGATGCCATTTATCGCGAGGACGGCGCTGGTTCAACCACAAGGCTTCCAGCAGTCAATGGTCGCAAAATCGATAGAAGTTGTTTTGAAACAGTCCATTTCATGTAATTCAAATGTGAACACCCCATCCTGGCTATCTGCAGACATTAGAGAGAGTTCATTAGACTATTTTTCACCAACATTCGTAACAAAGACGAAAATTTCAGGGCAGTAGTTGAATCACATGGAAAACTTAGAAAACCTTCGTGAATGACAGAAAGCGAATTGAAGTCAGAAGCTGATAGGATTCACAGTCGAGAAACGGTTCGTCAAAGGAAAAACACTAAGAACTTTTTTAGTAAGATTATGACCAGAAACTATAGGATAGGTGCATGAGATAAGCATGATTTATACAAGCAGTTTTGGAAAGCCATCAAAGACAAGAGTCCTGTTGATCTTGAAATAGACACAGCACAATGGTGAGGGCAAACAGGCAATAACCTAGTAAAACTTAACTCATGACGATAATGGCACACTAACTTGGATCTTGCTTACTTAGACACTTATGTGGTCCCTCTCCACTGATTGTGCGGACCCCAGCACACATTTCAAATGATATATTGCTGGTCGTGCATATGATTTTCCTTGGTTTCCTGTAGTAACTTTGCAAGGAGTTTTCCAGTTCTTCACAATTTCGTTACCAATGAATGGATTTCGGCGATGAATACTTGGTCGGGCTTCCGCTTACGGATGATGTAAAAACTGGAATCTTGAAACTCGAAAACTATGAAATACTCCATATTTTAAGCAAACGTGAATTTATAGAAGAAACTTTTTTACTATTAATTACTTAGTACCTTCAACGCTTGCAAAGTTCTCTTTTCCTTTTTTGAGAAAGGACTTCCTTTGTCCATAAGCAGTACCATGGCATAGTAGATACCTAACCCTATGGAAACCGGCATTGACTTCCTGCGCAGCAGGCGGCAAGTTCGTGTTGTTAGATTCCCAATACAGCTTAGACTTTTATCGTTAATTAAAAGGGTTTGATCGTCTGTAGAAGAAAAAAAATGATAGAAGAGACGTAAATAAGGATATGGCATGTTTTGAGCCATTAAGGCCTAAGTGCTATATAGACACCTGTTTCGTCCTACCGGGGCTCATCAGTAGCACCGTCATCAGTTCACGCGGTCCTTAGAGGCTATACTCCTCTATGAAGGAATTGACACTGAGCATCAAATCATGCCGGTCACTGCAATGTCAGGTAGTTCCATCATCTGACTTACGGTGATTTATACTCGGCGTCGATTCCTTCATAGAGTAGTTTAGCCTCAAAGGATAGCCTGAACCGAGGACTGTGCTACCGATGAGTTTTGGTAAGACGAAAAAGGCGTCTGTATAGCACTTAGATCCGAATGGCTCGATACATGTCATATCCTAATTAGGTTATTCTTTGAGCAAGGTCTATGAAAAAGCAGTAAAATGAAGAAGAGATTTCAATGGAGCTAATTTTCGTCAAAACATGCCAAAACACTCAAAAAAACAATGACGAATCCGTCAAAATTATACTGTACAATACAATGCGATGCCACTTCCCATAAAATGAAAAAATTCTTCAGCATTAGAAGAGTTTAGGAGTTGAGACTTCTATAGGGTTTCAATGGCAATAACTTTTTATGAACTCACTTATACTCCTAATATGAATATTATTTCATCACTTTAACCTGCAGAAAATGCCAGTTTCTCTTTTTGGAACACCCAATTTGAAAGGGTTAATTAAGTACTTACGTTGAGGTTATATTTCGAATCCCTTACTGAAAACTTTTGAGCTTCCTTATTTCTATTGATCCATATTTCACTCGTACTTTAATTCATTTCCTATGTTTGGAGCAATTCGCCTTTGTTTATTGCTATAAATAATGAAAAGTTTGAAAATTGTCAGATAATTATATTACCATTTTGTACTTCAGTAATCAAATTTTGCTACATAGATCGTTTAGTTTTAATATGATCTCAATCCATTCAATCTCAAAATCATCATTTTGATTGAAAATCACAGCACAATGAGTAGTTTACCGAAAATAATGCAGGGCGCTGAAAGCGTCCAGTTCATTACACATCAAAAGTTGATACCTTTATACAAATATATAACAGACTTCATTCTAAGCTCTGTAGCTACAGACATTTCCATTACCCCGTAGACTGCGCTTTGAATTTCATCAAGCGGGTTTGATCATTGGACGTGGCACAAATTCAGGTGTCCTTAGCATTCCATTTCCAAATGTGCAGCATTCCCATAGAAAAGAAGGAATTTCTAGGACAACTAGAGTCCTTTTCACCAAAAATACGTTAAGATAATTCCTTCTAATTATTTCTAATTTTTACTTAGCGACAAAGTTTGCTTGAGCCAAAGTGTTACTATATACTAGGTTGAGGAAGAAGTTCTCAACACCCGCATAAATCCAAATTTTATGTTTGTTTCACACTATGTCGGTCATCGTAATTCTTAAAGATATTCCCATAAAAAACCCCCACGACAACGCTTGTTATAGAGGATAAAGGATAAAGCTCTTGTCTTCTTGCGGAATGCGCCATATATTCGTGTTAAATTTTCAGCTTCGTTTTAGGTGATTGAATGCATATGTAACCTTTACAAAGACTCGAGGTGGCCTTCCTGTGTATCGAGTCAGTGCTGCCCATCCCTTCAGACAAACTTGAGACCGAATTCACCGAACCCCGAAGGATGGATGGTTTGGTGAGCCACTAATAAGAGATCATACCATTGACTTTGTATGCGACGCACTGCGCTTCTAACCACTGCACCACATGCGCTCTGATTCTGTATATACTGCTGATCAATGGATTTCTAAAAAGAAAGCAGCTCCATATTGAAGCAGGTATGGCAATTGTATACCAAAATGTTCACAAGAATATGCACAGTTGAAAAATACTAAAATCATGTAATTTTATTCACTTCTGGTTAAAGAATTTATTCTTTATTGCTCTAGTGTCGAAACTTATGAACGACTTAACATTTTTAGGATTGTTTTTTGTTATTGCAAAGGATTTTTGGAGGCCACTTCCTGCTAAGTAAAGATTTCATTAGAGTTCCAGTTACCGTTCGAAAGCTCACATCTCGTGGATTTGAAAAGTGTGCTTATTTTATATAAAGGTTTTCTATCAGCGCTGTAGAAGCAGAAATAAAATTGTTCTCATAAGCGTAGCGCGTTATCGCCCGCATTTTCGCCATTTACTGATGAATCATACCTCCACATGGTAGAGATTTCTAAGTTTTTCTACTGAAATTGTAGAAAAAACTTTGTGCTGCCGATGTGTTGATTCAGGTTTTTCATTCTCACTTTATACTGCCAAATAAACCCACACGTATGCCCAGGTCTAAATAGTATAACTTATGCACGATAAGCGTCTGAACTTGTAGAGAGGTTCTTGGAGTTTCAGAGTCATGTTTTGTATGACGCTTTTTTTTTCAAGGCAGAGAGAGGAGCATAAATTTGATAATAAAATTTGTGCGCCACACGTTAATCGCGTTGGCAGACGATCAATCGCGCGATCCACATGTTTGACTACGTTCGTTAACAGGCATAAAATGGGCGCCGAGTGTCAAGCTCAATCTTAGTTCCCTGCTGCAATGAAGTGGAAAAATCTCTAGAAAACACTCACAATGTTGGACCCGTCGGAATTTACGCTGTCGAATAATTTCTAATAGCTTAGAGGAAGAGCTGTATCCTGAGAAAAATATGTATGTGTGTTGCACAATTTCATTTTTCCTACAACAGCGTATTGGGAGACTAATTTCAAAAACAAGTTTGGCTTTGAATTCGCCGACATTTAGGCTGTCGAATGGCTGCCAATAGTCTAGAGGAAAAGCTCTGTTCTGCAAAAAATAACGCGCGTTGATTATGAAACGCGTTTCATTTTTTGTGCACAGTGCTGTAAGTAGGCCATTTTGAAAAATAAGTACATTTTGGGCCTGCCAAACTTCAAGCATTTGATCGCCACTTAATAGTCCAGTGGAAAATCTGTGTCCGGCAATAAAGGCATTTTCAAAAACCTGTCGGGTAATAAAGTTCCTATTTTTGCTTCATTCACGTTTATAGAAGAACAATGCATGATGAGTTGTGTTTAATCAAACGTCTGAAGACTTTGCTCACATGACATTGCACTTCTGCTAAAGTTTTTATATCAGATCTTCAGTCCATATGCAAACTAATTACGAAACTCTTTCTGGTCTCTTCAGTCTACTTTACCATTTTTCACAGCAGCAAATTTTTATGAAATGACACTGCACATCAGTTGTTGTCGGCGTCAATTTTAGGTTCGTAGAACATCGCCACCGCTTTGAGATACGTGAGTCGGTGGCACTGCGAAGAACAGACATGAAACACTGCGATGTAGCAATGTCTTTCCCTACGATATACACAGAGTGATATACTGTTAACTACATTCCATACTTCTGCATGATCAACATATCACTGTCCCTACAAAAGCCTCTTTTTTCCATGTCGATTCATTTCTCAAGCAATCCTTTCTTAGCATATTTGTGTGATGTGTGATTTATGCTGCTTGTTGTCTTACCACTTTATGATGTTCTCTTCCTTATTGCTAATACGACTCGGGACTCCCTAGAATACCCTTTCTAGATTTAGGCGAAACAGATGTCTAGTATTGTATAAGTGCCATATCAGACCTCAAATAAAAAGACTCAAAACATGTTATCGGATTACCCTTCGTAGTGTTCATGTTAGCACGTAAGTTCATAGTATATGAGCCAAGCTCATCGGAATACTGATGAAATGTCACAGGTACCGGTATGTTCATTTCCTATGACTATAATAACCATACTGCCCTGTTCTATATTTTACTTACACATCATACCAGGCATCAGTGTGAGGCAAAACTACCCTCTCATAACAGGCGCCACCTCTCACTCTTTGTCTTTTGCCCCTCGCTTATTCGCCTCTGCCATTGTTTTTCACTTGCACTGCTGTAGTATTGGCGTGTCGTTATTGTTGTACTACTAATGTTGAAATTGATTCAATCAACAAAGTTCGAAAATGTGTCTTGTGAAAACGTCAAAAACCGCGACGTGGCAAATTCGTGCAATGTTGGGCATTTCACCACTATCTAGTGACTCTCGGTGTCAAGACAGGCGCAATTTCGCTAATTATGCTATATTTTTACTTTGAATAAATGAGCTAGCCTAAGCCTTGGCAAATTGACTAGAATCGGATTTGGAAACCTATGCGACAGCCTGCTTCGTTGGCAAAAGATCTGATTATGATTGAATGCTTACCATACAAATAAACCGTTAGCAATTAACATCTCTGATATTATGAAGCAGTGATTCAGGTTAAGTTAAAAATTAGGGCCAATCAAGTATTAAAATAGTAGTAGCAGCTGCACATTTTATGCTTGTAATTTTTCCTTTTATTTGTGAAAAAAGACTATTATTAATCAGTATTTTTTCAGCAAATCCTATTGAAAATGACAAATTCTTTATTCTCTACGTTTACGTTGACACATTTACACACATACACATTGAGCTCGTTTGTTCGTCTACTTATGAGACAACACTGCCATTACCTACAAAATATGCACTCGCATCATGATCAAAAAATCAAGCAAAGTCTGTGAATCGATGTGCATCAACAACTTCAAAACGGTATAGGCGCTTACCATTGTCGGCTTCTTCTGTACAGCTTTGATACCAAAATGGGAGAAACGAAAGTGGAACAGCACAACGATAAAACTGTAAATATTTTAGCTCTGTATAGTATTTGATTCTCAAACTGTGCTGAACCATTTGCTATCCTGTGTTTGAGTAAACTATCAAGTATTGAAAATAAAGTTCTCGTGAAGGTAAGAAGAAAACAAGCGCGCTACTCTATTTTCAAATTAGTCCAAGGTAGGAACTTATCCCGACGACAGCCCTTGTTTGAAAAACTTGACTTTGTTTGCCAATTTCATCTCTTCATAACAAGCGCTGTCGTGATTTCGGTTTACTGGTACATGTGAATTCTGTGCAGAACAGGGAAGAGCCATGTGAAGAGGAACTTTCTATTCTACATGACAGAAAGGATTTGAGTGTTGAACCGCCGCAAAAACCTGCTGAATTTGGCGGATGAAAAAAGCTAATGAGTGAAAAGAGCTTGTCTATTTTCAGATTATGCATATGCTGTTCTTTTCACATTTCAATGGACATTAATCACCAATTCAAGAAATGGTACACCTTGTTTGAAACAATATCACACTTACCCATCCAAAGCGTGACTCAACTCCCAAATGAATGTGTCAGTGAAAAATTTGGCCCATTGGTTCTCGAAATATAGAGAGATCCAGTAACTACTTATCAGTTGGCACACAAATAGAGCGTTTTGGCATAGCGTCTGGAAGAAAAATGAATGAATTCTTTCAAAGTTTTGACAAGGCATTTTCTGAGCCGATCCATGGTTACCTAAGCGTTTTACCTGTTTGAATAGACGAACTTCCATATTTTGTCTCCTTCGTTGGATGGCATTTGTGCGGATACCAGCAGAATTATGGGAGTTCATGCCCTTGTAACACAAAGTTGTAGATTTTCATCAAATAGATTTTAAACCACAAACTCTGCAGTTGCATCCACATAGAAAAAAATGCAGACATCCGATACTAATGTAGTACACTCATCAAACGCAGTTAAATGATCGTTGCAACAAATTGATTTACACTTACCATATTTTTAACTCTCAAGCAGATTAACGTGATGCAGTCCAGAAGAGAAGTAAGCACCACAATGGCCAAACTGGTGTGAAAGTCGATGAAGACCGAAAGGATGTAACCACACGGTGTATCGGAGAACGCCCACTCCCACTTCATAGTGTTAAAAATCACAAAACAGCTTTCGACTGAAACAGGACCGACACAAAGTGTGATGGAAATTTACATGAAATTTGTGGAAACATCCCACTTCATCAAGTTTGTATTCGAGTGATGCATATTCCATGATTCGAACTATTACGTAGTTATGTATCCAAGTTTGTTTTATACAGTTGTGATTTTTTTTTCAGAGTATCAACACCAAAGGTGACAAAAATATTTATCGCGTTCATTGTAAGAGGAAGGGCGTAGTTAGTGCAGTGATTACTGGTGCATTACATGCCTGCGTTTTTCTTGACTCACATCCAAGGCGAACTGAGCTCATCTAACAAATGAATCGGAAAAACTGTAGCGCTTATGTGGAAGAATATAATAACTTGGGATCATGCATCAAAAAGCTTTTGCAAATTTAGGCGAAAGGTGCATCCGTAGATGCCATTTCACTCAAGAATTAAATTGATTATTAAATGAAATTCTCATTATTTAACCGCTCCCGAGTAGAATGAGATGTTGGTTCGAGTCCCGGCCGAAGCAAATGTTTTGCACATCACTCTACATCACTGGCTATATTGAATTGATAGTTTGTTTTTAGCAAGAAGATAAATTTCAAATGTTCAATTCATTAATTTCCTTTCTTGAGCGGAAGTGTGTTATTGATGGTCCATGAAAATTCGCACTAATGACGTCAGCGGTTCACGTACTTTTGTATACTACGAATCTTGCTAATGACAAAAATCTCGAAACTTACCCCAAAGGTACGGTACAATGTGAAAGAATCCAAGCATCCAGCAAATCAGAACGACGAAATATGTATATCTGACGGTCATTAGGAAGAAAGCTTGTACAGGCAATGTGATGGCGATCATTCTGTTCAAAGCGATGGAGAGGTGAGTGTAGAGGCACACATTCCAAAGCATGACACTCACCATGCCGCACAGCTTGCCTGTCAGCTCCGCTGCTTTCTCGCTTCCACTATAAAAGCAAAAGTTCTTTTTTCTACTCAGTATTTGAAATTCACAAAACTACTATCATGGATAAGTCCTTTAACCCTTTCGAGACTACAGTTTAAATTGCCGTACGCAGTGCGAATTGCAGTCGGCGAGCGATTTTTGTTATTTCATTGGAACTTTTTCCTTCTTTCTGAAAACAATTTTGGGTTTTTTCGTTTTGAGTGTTTTCTTAAGAGCACAGCTCAAATCTCAATTTGCCTGATAATCATTTTTTAAGCCACGCATGTCAGTGGTCTATTAAAGAGGGCTGACTTTTAAAGCTCGATACACGTGTGTCGATCTTGCGATCTCGTCAGTCGGGCAGTCACCCTTTCTTGTACTTTGCCAATCCTTAACTTATAGAGCCCGATACACGTTTTCGATCTTTAGATTGGCAAAAGACGAGAAAAGGTAACGAGAAAGGTAGAAAGGCGACTGACGAGATCGCTAGATCGAAACACGTGGATTGGGGTCTATTAATCAACCCTCTTTAATAAACCACTGGCATGCGTGGTTAAAAAAAATGATTATCAGGCGTATTAAGTTTCGGGGTCTTTGTAATATTTCAATACTTCACAATAATCTCTAGTCGCCTTTATGCTTTTGATGCAGATATAACTTTTATGTGTGAATAAAAAGCCGTACAAACAAATCATAATGTAGAGCTTCAATTTTGATAAATTTTATTACAAATTCGGTTGAGCAAAATGGCCTGAGAAAGTTTCGGAAATTGTTTGAAAAAAAAATTTATAAAACGAAAATTTTATTTCTTGACATCTCTGTGTCACTTTTTATTGATAGTATCGTATATACTTATTGGTTCATTATTTTCAGCTCCAAAATACCTATTAAACGGCATATTTTGTGTGCATTAATTCGCCACTATCAAAGAAAAGAATTAACGATTGATGAATAGGTTTTTTTTCTGAATTTATAGGAAACTTGAGGCTCCTTTCACTGCGTCGATGAGATTAATGAGGATGAAGTTGCTGATAAGGCGTCAAAATCGATTGTGGGAAGATGGTTCAAGCGATCCAAGGAAGACAATTCTGATCTCGAGGACATGCCTCGTTCTGGCAGTAGACCTGTTCTGGATGAAAATGACTTGCAATCCGCTTTGAATGCTGAATCGTCATTGAGCCCTCCTGGTTTGATTGAAGATCTTGGTGTTTCCAAGCTAGCTATTGTCAACAAGTTACAGCAATTCACCTTTGTAGATAAGAAGAAGAAGAATGTTAGAAGGTCGTGGACAATGGTGATCTGTACTTTGAAGAGTAGTTACTGTTTTTTGTTATTAAATAGCGGAAGAAAATAAAACTTTCAGATTTCCCCAGAGCTTTTGGTAATTACTAATACAATATCCAATGGTTGCCATAGTGATTGAAAAGTACTAAAAATATTCAATAGTTCGTCAATTAATGTCACAGAGTGCAAGTGATACTAGCTGATCCATAGCTCTACTTCTTTTCTCATTAGTGTAATTCAGAATATGCAAAATATACATCAGATTTTCTTCAGTTGCTCTATACGTAGTCGTTTTTTTATGACCACTTACATTTCACTATGAACATCATTCGTCATTGCATCCTTTGCCACTGGAATACCCATTTATTCTGCGTGCCTTTTAGCTGACTGCGCTGGAGACGATTCGTTGAACCTCCTTAGAGTTCCAACTTCAAATTAATTTCAGTGTGACGACCACGTGCAGGTAGATCTGGTCGTCACCGGTAAACCACAGTATTGGTTCGCCCATGTGCTTCATAGGTGCCCTCTTCCACCTTCAACGTTTCGATACGTAGCCTTTGCTGACTTTTACAAATTATTCATAGATCACAGATACAAGAAGAGTTAAATACTTTTGCGTTAAGAAAGAACCCTAAGTGAAAAGTCTTAAGCGGTTTTAGGAAAACTAGTTAGTAGGCGATTTCTCGCTTGTTTCTTGTCGTCACTCGGCAATCACTTTCTTCCGATGTGCGCCTAGGGAAGTGATTGAATAAGAAAAGTGCGAACCCATGTCAACTTTCTGGGGAAGTAAAATCATTTCAAATTCGAGCCAAAGTGTTGAGTATTTTGCCCATATACATCATATAGTCACCAATGAGGAGATAATCAGTGAATGATCAAAGAAGGTTTCGTTGTCAGATTACTGCAACACATCTGATGACGATGAGAGGTGTTCAAGGAAACCTGAAGCTCAGATGTAAGGAAGCAATCGCCTTCTAAGAGCTGTACATGTTCGATGTTCGGAGGTTGATTGAAGAACACATATCTATTAGATCTACTCGTAAGTCTTGGCACTAGAGCAAAGCACGACAAATTTATCAACAAAAAGTCATTAGAATTTCTTGACAACACTGTTCAAAGTATGCGTCATATGCTTGAATATATTTCCATCATCTCTGAGGCAAAAAATCACTGCCGCTTTGTGCGAAATTCTCTGAGCTTTCCTTTGATAACAACTTTGCCATAGTTGACGCAATATCAGGTCAACAGAGCTCTCATCGCAATTTGTTCTTTTACGAGTACGAGTTGGGCGGTGCACAGATCGTTGTGGAAAACATCGACTGTGCAAAACTCAAAGTTTTGTGTTTAGGCGAACAGCGTTTAGTTTTCTGATGAGCTTCGGGTCAGCACACCAACTTGGAGGACCAGCTGCGCTCAAGACGTCCACACAAAGTCGATCGAGAGGCTGTCATTGAGGCAATTGAAAAGGATCCAACTTATGGAAGTTGGGCGACATTTTGACTACTGTCGTGAGACAGTCAACAGAACATTGAACGCGGCAGGCAAGAAGTGAAAGGAGGGTCGATGTCATCACAATCTAATCTTGCTCATGACAACGCAACGCTGCTTGTTGCCAAAGTGCCAAAGAGGAAATTGACAGAACTGGGCTGGATCACCCGTCGCACAATGCTAACTTGTCGCCGTCTGACTATAACCTCTTCCGACTGCTAAAGCACTTCTTGAAAGAGAAGGAGTTTCGAGACATCAATCATTTTCGTCGAGGATTGACAACTTTCTTTAGGTCCAAGGATAACGAATTCTATGAGCGCGAGATTGATTTGTTGCGTGAAAGATGGCAGAAATGTGTTTAGGCTGATGGAGCATACTTTGAATAGTGTTATTAAGCAACTCAATTACTTCTGATTAATAAATTTGGTGTTTATTGCCCTAGTGCCAAAACTTGTCAAGAAACTTAGTATGATCATGAGACATAATGAGTAGGAGAAAACGGGCTTTCTCTTACAAAATGAGCAACAAGAATGATCAGTTAGGTTTTCCTGTTTTCCCGTTGAAAATTACCAATTGTTGGAACACATAGGCGCTTTTCTAATTGGATGTAGGAAAATACACCCACGAGTTACACTCTACAAATTGTCAAAAGAAATGTGAATGCGTTCTTATTCCAGTAACGTAGCTTTCGCATTTGAAAGTGGGAATTTTAGGACACCTGTACGTTTTTTTTTAATTGAGAAAGACCTCTGTAGAGAGCTGCCAGTATTTTCATTTTTTCTGGTCGTGATTATCTCTAACGTATATGCTTCACTGTATAAAAACCTATGAATTCGCTGCGAAGTCGCAGCGACGGGCCAACTACTCAAAGAGCCATACGTAATCTTTTGCCGTCGTTACGGCGCACTAGTAGATTATTTTTATAGAACAAATGAAATGTTAGAATCATCATCATTAAATTTATCGAATAACTGCTAAAATTTCCCTGAAAAACCAAACCTAAACGACAACAAAGCACACGAAGCACTCCAAAGGCGAAACGTAAGTTATTTTCGTCGTTACAACAACGCAATAATAGTTTTGTGTGAAAACCGAGTTTACATCTGAGATTGCGTTTCTCAAGGTATTAAATGATCACTACAACTTCGGTGAAAAACTTTGTCTGGTAAAACGTGAAGCAAACACGAGTGCAAAATACACTTCGGAAAAAAAAACATAATGTTTTCTTCATTGTAACGGCTCACTGTAAACGGGCTTCCAAGCAAAATGCAAGCACAGTATTAGAACGGAATTTTTTGTTACTGAAAAACTACTGGAAGCCCAATGCATAATCTGTGCTCAACGAGAAAACCCCGAAAAGGCTCATATACCATTTTTAGTACACGTGGTCCCGAAAGGGCTGATGACCTTCTATGTCATCTTGTTACACATTATGCCACATAAGTTTTTTCAATGTTCAGGTGGTCAAGAGTATCGAACGAGCTCGAGCATGATGTCATGTTATCAGATAATCATGGAAAATTTTACATCAGAGCTGTGTAGATTTTCATTGCGAGATCTTAACCTCTAATTTCGAAAAGCGATGTAAGCTCCTCATCTAACGCATTTGTTAAGCTATTTTACTTGTGAAAAATGGAGTTTTACTTTGCCGAGAAAAATCGCTTCCTTCATGAGCTGCTTCGGCATCACGGCAAAGGTTTTCTTCACTGGTAACATATCAAATACGTCAATAGACTTTCTGGCGCAATATTCTCAGCATTTGATGAAAAGGTCCAACAGCTCTGTCTCAACATTCAGGAAGAGTCATTCAATTTATTTACTATGTATTCGCATAGTGATCGACTGCACCTGATTATGCTAGATTTATACTAGTCACGATCTTTAGACACTCACAGTAATGTTACCGGTGCGATCCAGAAGACGTAGACAGACAGAATACCCAAATTGGCGATGCTATGCGAAAAGCACAACAGACCGAATGAGCTTCGCAATGCAGGATTGTAAAACACTGCTAATAAAGCGGTGCTGTTTGAGCCCAAACCGGACACTCCTATCTAGAAGCCACACAGTTTTTTAGAGCTTTGGAAATAACAAGCCCTACATTTAGTTTGAAAAAAAAAATAAAAAGTAAACAGAAAACTCATTTGCAAGTCTGATAAAACACTTCCGACGTCTACATTTTCTAGTAATTGATTACTAAGTTTTACCATCTTCATTGAGTGTTCAACAGAATGAACATCAGCCGGACTGCGCCAAAAGTGCAAAAATGTTTCTTATAATCAAAACATCGTTTATAGACAATCATAGTAATAAGATGAAACGCCTAAGACTTACCACGGCCATGATCACCGACACAGCAATGTTCTCTACAGTATACAATGGTGTGGACGGACAAGTTGGCATCTACAAAAGGAGCTGACTTTTTTGTTGCACGCCGTGCCTTGACATGGATTAAGGAGTAATCAATAGACGAAAGTTAGTAAATCATATTACTCCTACGAGTCTTTTCATTTAATGTCTCTTGACGATAGCAGAAACACAAGGCTTGAACAGCGAAAACTAGTTTATTTCGACCATTATGAACTTCTATATTACGAGAGGTAGAGGAAATTGGTTAGAGTGATATTAAGATGCTATCTAATCATAATAAACTTTCTGAGCCGATAGTATTCCTTTTTCACACAGCTCATCTCGTTGAACCAAAGATGTTTTACTGATTGGTTTCATCAAAACTGAAAGGATTTCTCCACTTCACTAAAGAATATAGGTGTTGTACAAATAGTTACATTATGCTAAAGCATAGTAAAATTTGAAGGTAACTGAACTACTGTCATGTTCACGCAATAACACTATTCAATTCTATGATTGGTCAGTACAAACACCCTTTTGAATTTTATATGGCGCACATTTTGTCAAATAATTGCAATTTCATAATTAATTGTTTCTGCCTACAACAATACTCATAGTCTATTATTAAAAAGGTAAAAGTCTACAAATTGTTGCCAAATACAGTGACGTAAAAGGGTCGAGAAGATATATGTGATGGTGTTCCGGCTAGTTCAATAAAAAAATGTTCATTTGTGCGTATACAGCTGAGTTAAGTGGAGGAATCTACTGATGGTTCCAAAAATGATCAGCGGTGTTTTGTAAGAAAAATTAATTTTTCCAATCTGTTCTATTAACGATTGTAAAGATTTCGTGTAATTTTTTTTGAACCATCATACTTTCAGCAAGAAATATGAAACGTACAGCTGAAGTCTCGCTTGACGTAATGTTTAGCAAAAAAACCATCCGAAAAGATTAGCATGGGCTCGAAGCCAAAATGAGGCTCCGAGTTTGACTTACAATTAAGTGTTTCTCATAGTTGTAGTTTACATCGTAACCTGCCATGGGAGAAAAAGGAACAAAAGTTAATGAATCACACTTTGTGTTACGCAGTCAGATGGCTTATTCGAGATTATTTTGATGTGAACTTGAACTACCACGATCGATTTCTACAACCGATAAATTAACCACTTTTATTGTTTCCCTACATCAATTAACTAAAGATACATCGATACGCACTACGGTGATAAGACTTTAATTCACTGTCAAGGAAATGTCACTAACATAATTTGACAATAAATTTCAGAATCAGCTTTTGAGCATACCATCTCCAGCCATTGGAGTTCATTGAACCCACAAAAGGGCGCCGCGCTAATTACGACTTAACGCAAAGAAAAGTTCCATATTTTGCAAGATTTGATGTACTATACAAAGAAAATACGAACGCGCTTGCAGGCCAAGTAGAGTTCCAGCTTTTACTTTTTTTAGGCATTCTTGTGGTTGTATTTCGCATCGTAACTCACTATGGAAAAAGGAATAGGCCGTAAACGAAAGTGAGTAGTGTAATGTCATATGACCCCAATAACATATGAATGTCATAAGGTCATTGTCATATGACATAATTGAGAATTCTGTGATATAAGTTTGTCCAGGCAGCTCACTCCTACACTAACAGATTTACTTGCTAGTAAGCTACTACTATCAAATAGTAATTGATCTCAGAGAGCGCTGTCCGTTGGAATTTAGCAGTCTATTTTTGCTATTCTTCTTCTCGCTTTGTTGAATAGACAGTTCACTAATTTTGCCTGGAGGTGTAAAAGCCACCGAAGGGTACGGGATTCATTGATAGTCGTAGTGTAGCTGCTTTAGAAGCGCTGACTTCAACAGTACGACGCAGCAAAAAGAGGAGGAGCTGACGGTGGCAAGCTCTCAACGGCAACGGAGCCCCAATTGATTGCCTGAAACACGGAGATGTTGTGGCGACTAGGTGATTGTGTGATATCTGAAGTGTTTGCGGTGAATTGGTAAACTCTTGCGCCCGAAAGGTAAGCCTAAGATGAGCTTTTGTCCACTGGCTGCTGCATAGTCTTACTGTATGCCATTCAAGATGAATGAGTAACCAGTGACGTCATAAATTAAACGTTGGCACTTTAACTCAAACAATAACTTTTTTAAATGGTCAAGACGAATTATTTTCATAGAATCGAGTGAATTTGGCGGCCAATGTTGCCCTGTCGAATACACGTTTACCACTTCCATTCACACATCGAAGAACTGGAGAGACCACAGCGCAAGTCGCCTTTTGATCCACGACCTGCGACCATTTACAGCGCGTTTTGACATCAGTACTGATGTATCAATCAACAATCAGCTTCGTTGCAGCAAACTTGGTGTAAAATCAAACCATCGCCTTATAACTCCGCTCATGTAATTGAAAAAAAGATTTCAGAAGACTTGAGTGGCATGATAAATTACTTCAACACGTCAGAGACCGCGTTGTTATTACTTTCGGGTGAAGCGTGGTTTCCGATTAGCTAGTGCACTTCAATGAGAATGTTTAGTTTTTTGAGAAATTCACAATTACGTCACCAAAGCAGAATTTTTTTACCAGTGAATGGTGGAATATATCGCAACAAACTCGAGTAAGGCTGTTGTAGTAGTGGCAACTCCAATGTTCCATAGAACGCTTTTTTTTTTTGAAGGAGAATACCATATGCTTACAAAAAGTTATAATTCGAAATTGTTATGAAACATCCTTATGCTACCTTAGCAATATGTATCCATATTTCAATCACAGTTATTAGGTTCAAAACTGAGTTTTGTCGTTTTCTGGTTATATTCTATTCATTTACAATGAATTTTTTTTCCTTAATCTTTTATATCGTCTTCGATGTCATTCGAAAGCTCGTTATTTTGAGATTATAAATATAAATATATAAGCCATCTCACTTTTTATAACTGTATAATATTTTTTCGCACATTAGAATGAATACTGGTGTATCATTTTATTTGGCAAAGCGTTTTCCTAACAAGGAATGTTGCAGAGACCTGGAAAGATGGCAGTTACTTGGGGCAGCATTTGCGCTATGCGGTGAACTATTCAAACGATCCCTTCCTAATTCTTCAATATTTTGTAATGTCAGACGCACAACATGTGGACGAGAGATGTTTTGACGCCGCTTGTATAAAGCTGTCGCAGCCGATTTTGAGGTGATGGTGTCGCCTCCACGAAACTTCTCGAATCATCTTTGCTGCAGTGCGCAGATTGACCGCCTTGTGGTTAAGTGCTACGAACAGTCTGTGTTGCTTTGATGGCAGAATGACTCAAATGGAACGTTCAAGAGACGTTCACGATTTAGGTTTCGAAGTGGTTCATTCTGGAGTGAAAGAAAATTTCGCAGTTACAAAAATTAAAATGGCTTATGTAACTAGAACCTCAAAATCGTAAGTTTTCGAATGACATCAAGCACCAATAAAAATAACATAAAATGCGGCTAAATGACAACCAAGGAACAGAATGTCAGTATGCGTGGAAAATATTTTTGAGCCAAGCATGTCAACTGTTATGGATACTTATACAGTGCAATATACAAATACACGTGTTTTGGCCTTGCAGTCTCGTCAGTTGCACAGTGCCCTATCGCTTTAGTAGCCAATCTCTCTTGGTGGGAGGGAGAGGGTGAGAGTCCAACCCCCTCACATACACGAGACGACTAGGACGATAGACATTGTGCAACTGACGAGATTGCAAGGCTGAAACACGTGTATTGCACTGTATGAGTGGCCATAGCACACCACATGCATAATACAAAAATGATTATCAGGCATATTAAAATTTGAACGTAGTGTGAAAAACGCTCAAACGAACAGCGTGATATTTCATATATAGCAGCCAAGAGCACTTGAGTGTACGGCACTACCCATTTAGTGATTTCTTTCACTTGATGGCACGTGTCAATAGTACGTGTGCGTCTCCTCTATCTAAGGGGTTCTCCCTCAGGAAGGATTGGCTAAGACGAAAGGCGCTGCACAACTAACAAGCTGCAAGGCCGATACAGGTATATTGCGCTGCATAAGTGCCCATAATAGATCACATGCATGGCTCAAAAAAATTATCAGGCATATTCAAATTTGAGCGTGGTCTTAAAAGAACGCTCAAAAGGAACGAAAGAATTTCATACAGTTAGAAAAATCCAATGGCTAACATATTCAGAATCTTGCGATCACGAGCTTTCCAATGACATCAAACATCATAGAAAAGACCAGCAAGTGAATTTGCTGTAAAAAGAAAAATCACAAGAAAATAAGACAAAACTACTTTCCAACTCAATGTCGTTCAATTTCTACGACGGGCACAATTCATCTTTGAGCTACAACTTAAAAAATGTCAAGCAATCAATTATATCATTATTCTGTGGTTTTGACATCAAATATTACGACATAAGTCTTTCAGTTTGATTTGATCTCATTCCATGCATTACCTTAAAGTCATCTTCAATTGAAAATCGCAGGACAGTGAATAGTTTTCCAAAATTAATACTGCACAATGCATGTGATGCCATTTATCGTTAACTCCCTCCGCATTTTTCATTATCAGTGTACTTTACGAATTGAGACCTTGCTGAAAATATAGAGCAGAACGTAAGCTAAAGGAATTCTTAACAATAATTTAGGGAAGAGCTCTGTCCTACGAGCAACACGCATGTAAAACCCAAATTTAATTTTGCCATTACAACGCTGTAGTAAAGCCTCTTTCAAAAGCAAATGCATTTCTTAAATTGCTAAATTTACTCCACCAAACAACGATCTAAAAGAAGGGGATGTCTCTCACAATATCTAGGTGAGATAATGCACGGTCTGAAACAATATTTCATCTTTATTGCTGCAGCACTGAAGAGAAGCCTATTCACAAACAAGTGCAGTTTTGAATTCTCCGACAAATAAGCTTTCAAACTCTCAGTGAGAATCCAATTGATACCTGCTGTTCGGAGAAAATTTCTTCGTCAGATATGCCTATTTGATAAGTGAAAAGTACCAAAAGATCGTCGGAAGATGCGAGCGCATGGTGGTGTCTATACCATGCAGAACCACGTTGCCTACTCAGTGTCTCGGCTCAAAACCGAAGCGTGTAGCTGGTCATCCATAAATACGAGGAGTATGTGCGGTTTGCAATAGATGTGTTTGGTCAGTCTCAAACCGTTGCACTAGCAGTATCATACAATCCTGTATATGAAGCTTGCTTGGTGTGCCTTGTCTCTCACGCAGCGTCTCTAACATGGGTGTATACTGATTGCCGTCTTTTGAAGTGCACCCATTAAATCCTTATATGTTTAGTTTCTGGGTTGAGAGATTCAAAGGATAGATCAATCACCTGTCGCCTACCGTCCCGTTAATCGTCGAGTGACTCGAGCAGGCACCAACAACACTTCCATTTTTCCCTGTCGCGTGCAAAAGTAGCTCAATGAGTCCTCCTTGGTCTAATGATTCGTTGAGCATCATGTCTTTCTTTTATGCTTTTTGTGAAGAAATCAGACTATCGGCTCGATGAGCTTCCTGTAGAGAGCTTGATAACCCGAGGAATCCAGTCGGTATTGGCTCTCGTCCATTGGTTGTTGTTGAAGCGCATCACGTGTCCGATCCACCTTATTCTCGATCTCCTGACGTGCAGAATGGCGTCTTTGATCTTCGATCGTTAACACAGGTTGGAACTTTGGATCATTTGCGTCATTCGCGAAATAAGGGATACTCCTAGCATCGACCTTTCGACTGCGCGTTCGATAAAGCCAAGTAATCTTTCATCCTGCTTACGTAGAGACCAGGTTTCTACTGCATACGTTAGGGCGGGTATAATCGTCGAGTTGAAAAGGTGGGCACGGAGTAGGATGTTCTTCATCCTCTTCACTACATCTTCGATGCTCTTAAACGTTCACCAAGCCGCCCGTTTCCTCCTGCTCAACTTTGGAGCTAGGTCATTGATCACGTTGATTTCACGAGCTCATAGACGTAACCGCCACATTCTGAGGTGTTCGTTTTGCTGAGCGTGAATAGGTCATTAAAAACCTATCCATTCCTGATGAACATCGTTTTCGTTGGATTTAGTTGAAGGCCAATACCTCCACAGGCGTCGTCGTATCGCTCAACATTCGCGCTGCTTAGCTGATGAGATCGACATTGATTCCAATAAACGATGGGATTGGTCCGCGCCTTACAGGTTAGATGGCTACTCTATTGCACTGTTCGATGGTTGGTCGGAAAATGGTAGACAAGTACTTGATAAAAAATTTTATTACCATTTTACTCGATTTTACATACGTAAGGTGCTCTCCCCTTTAATATTATAGAAAGAATTGAAGTCAAAGTGGTACATGCAGCAGCCATAAGAGCTGAAAATGTGAACAGGCTATAGGGGCTCTACGAGGCGTGACGGTGGCTGATTGATCGGTTCACAATGGTTCAAGAAGATTTGACGTGGACAACGTTTCGGAAAGCGAAAAAACATTGTGTACGATCTTCTACAATAGGCTATAGTTTTCTGAAGCAAATAACCACACATATCTCTTAGACACTCTGCCACAAGTACATTCAATATCGCAGCTGAAAGTTAATAGAACATTAAAGAAAGCAAAAACTTCGGAAAGAGCTCCATACGAGAAGTGAAAAATGCAGTTTCAGTGTAATGAAAAATATTCAGGTATTCATTTTTCCACTGATCATTTGTATAAGTACAATATCATGCTCAAAACGCACATAAGATGGTAATGTGACTGCCCTATATTAAACAACCAGGAAATCTATTTTTTTCGATTATCAATGTGATGACATCAACCCTTTCGGAACCACCAGTTGTAATCGCCACGTGCAGTGTAAATAGCAGCCACGACCCCTTCTTTGATGTTTGTCGTTATAGAACGCATAAATTGCTGAACGTAACAAGCAAAATTCTATGCAAGGAGGGTAAATATTGACCGTTACTGATATTAGAGTGAACTGTTAATGATCGATGTTTGTTGTATGCATTATTGTTTGCTGAATAAACAATGTAAACAAGAGATTGACAACATCAGTGAAAGATTCCAAAAGCTTGGATGAGAAATATGCAATTTTTCAAACTAGAAATTGATGACTGTGGGCTTTATGAAAGCTTATTCCGACTGCGTACTAAAAGTCACACCACAAAGCTCCTTGAAAAGTTATGCGTTAGAGGACATATATTTCTACTTTACCTGTTATTTATCGTCAAAAAATAAGAATTATGAAATGGAGATGCGTTATTTCCCTATTAATGTGACCTTAGGATTGAAAAGTGGAAATTTTCAGGACACGTGGGCGATATTCCTGATAAAAGAACTTTTATAAAAGACCTTTGGAATGATTTCATTACTTCTAATTATAGGCTGTCCCCAGCGCATCAATTTCCCTTCACAATTACTAGCACACCCACTGCAAAGTGTAAAGATGGGATCTTCGCGAAACGCGATCTCAATTTCCTTGCTACAGCGCGCTGAAAATTAGGTTAAAAAACTAACTAGTTTCAAGAATCTATAGTTTTCGAGCTACCAGAGATGATCGAACGTCTATTGCAAGGCCAGGCACAAACGATAGTGAAGCACGCAAAGCACTCCGGAAGCAAAACGCAGTCATTGTTCACCTTTTTACAACGCATTAAAAACTTACATTTGCCATTCTATTGAAAATTAAGTTTCTATTTAGAATCGTCGTTTCTCAGGCTATAGAATAATCATAAAAACTGCGCTGAAAAACCTTTGTTCTGTGAAGGGATCATGTAAACACAAGTTAAAACACTGTGCACTCCGCGGAAAAAAAAAAGCAATTCTCTCTTTGTTGCTGCAACTCATTGGGAAAGCATTTTCAAAAATCAAGCACAGCATCAACACCGTAATTTTTAAACTATGAAATCACTAGTTAAACTCTAGAAAGTTCTATGCCAGCCGAGAAAACCACGAAAATGCGCGTGTACCACCAATGGTACAGTGGTCTTGAAAGGGTTAAATCGTATGGGAAGATGGAAGAACCGAACATGGAACTGAAGCAAGTAAAAATGTGAAAACACACATACTTACGATGCTTGATTACCTGCATGTGATTGAGCTCAAATGTCAAGGAATCGTTGTTATTGTGACTTAGCCAATTATTTTGAGTGACCAACTATGATACAATGAAACAAGCAATAGATAGATCACTGTAGGTTGTATCCATGAGAAGGAAAGGATTACCATTTTGTCATAAGCATTCCGTGCATCACATAATCCGTCTGGCAGCATATTTCAAGCCCTTCATGAGATCTCTTACGAGCATTTATATAAGGTGTTTAAGTCTTACACCCTCTTCAGTTGCACAGTGCCCCTCGTCTGTGCCGATACCTCCTGGGAAGAACCCCCTTAGCTGAACCTTTGACGAGTCTACAAGGCCGAAATACGTGTATTGCTTTTTATAAATGCTCATAACACACCTCTGAAAAGGCTTAAAATACACTGCTAGGCTGTATTAATTTTAAGTGAGGTCTGAGGAAACAGTCAAATGTGAAGGCTTTATTATAAGAATACCACCCTTGGACAATCGAGTTCTAATCGCTGCAATCTTCGGTGATTACGTAACTGGACATACAGTGATACGTTACTAGTGGGTAAAGTGAATTTTCAAGTTACTTCCGTTGTAACATGTTCGTCGACGATACTTCTATGTATGGAGATTCTCCCCAAGAGATATCGGCACAGACGAAGGAGCACTGTACATTTGACAGGGCTGCAAGGCCGAAGCATGTGTAATACACTGTACGAGTGCTCATATCAGACCTCATAAAGGTTCAAAGTATGTTGTCAGGATGTATCAATTTGAAGCGGGATTTCTAATAATAGACGATGAAGGTACATAGTCGTTCATACCACCCCTCATTCTAAGTATCTTCCATGCTTCTGCTTTCTTTAAAGGTTCTATAGCCGTCGGAAACTTCTCAATTGAACACTTTCTCTTGTGATCAACGGCAGAAGATGAAAGTACCATAAATGCTTATTGCATATTTCCATGCTTACTTCATGAGTGATGACATTCGCACTTATAGTCGATGGTAAATCAGAGAGGTGCAAAGTCAGTTTCATTGAGATAAGGTGACGCTGAACTGTTGTGGTCGCCACTATTGAGCAGTTCATAAACTACCGACTAAGAAATTTCTCACATTCTGTCGTCTACCTACCAGAAAAATCTTTTTTAATAGTGTGTCTGCCTTCTTTTTTTCTCACTATCAAGGAATATGCGTAGGTGGTTAGACTAAACAAAAAAAAGAATGGTAAGAATAAGATGACCAATTCAATTAGGCAGCGCCTTCTGAGAGAAAAAATTTCTCAGTGAAAATGGCGAAAAGTGAGTTAAGCGATCAGTTGTAGGAGTAAGTTGCACTAAACAGATTTATTTCAGAATATTTTCGAGTAAGTCACATGACTGCACAAGATGAAGCATAACTTACAAACTTTTGTTTACTCCTCATACTTATGATGAAGTATAACATATAAACTTTTGTTTACTCCTTGAATTTCTCTCAATGGCAAGGTATGTTTTAAATTATATATAGAATGACACTTAGAGACATGTGAAACTTTAAACCTCAGCTGGACTTGGAACGCATGCTTATCCTTTTTATATAGTATGCCAATTTTCCCGAAATATGTATTTTTGGTACAATAAGTCACAATTCACAAGGTCCTTCCCAATAATTTGAACAATTCTTTAAGACTGAGGACAGCATGTTTGGGAGATGATCCAAGATATCATTTTTGTGATGCAGCCATTTCACTAATAGGTTGAAGAACAAAACTCTGGGGCAGTTCAATAAGCATCAGGTAACTCCCACGCATATCATGGAGATATTAAATCTATCAGTCTATTAGTAACGAGTCAAAGTTTCGCCACTATGGTGCGTAGTGACACTCGCGGTTGATCTTTTAGGAACCACCATTGATAGGCAAGCAGCATTGCCAGGTCTCTCGGGCATTAGTAAGCGCGATCGACCTTGTCATTGGAGCACGTAGTCTTCCCAGTATTGAAGGTTCGTAACAATGTAGACTTTTTTTGTCCTATTGATCCTTTGACTTCCGAGAATTCAACCTCAACTATCACACACAACATTGCGTCTAGAATGTAAGTTGTGCGATTACCTACCACAACGCTACCTGTAGTTTTTATGGTGTTATCTTTTTGTTTTTAGCACAAAATCTTCAAATCACAAACATACCACCTCACACCATATCTCATAGAGTAACACCGTAGCACAAGCGATCAATGTATATATTTTGTTCACCAGCATTCATTCCAAAACTACAAGGAACTGTCTTGAAGAGCATATTGAATTAAAAACAAATGATTTAAATTTAAGTTTTCATTCTAGACCGAATTACATAAGAAACTACCATACTGTCAATCAGAGCGGAGAAAAAAGTTGGATATGCGTTGTTACCTCCATGGTTCTACGTGTTATGTCACAAAATAGTGCAATGTTAGACAACTGAACGTTTTTTGTTGTGATAATTACGTTATAGAACTATAGAAAAACATTCGCCACTAAGTGACTTCAGAAAGACAATACCGAAAGAAATTACAATGAAGCGTCGTGGTAGGGAATTGAACCAGCAACCTTCCTCCTGATAGACGGCAGCGCGATACTGGTCGTTACGGATTGCTCGCCGCCGAGCCGCCGCCGAGCCGCCGCGACCGCGACGATGTGGAAGCTCCGACGGCACTGCTTATAACAGTTTGGAGCTTATATTCTAGATGTAATGTTGTGTGTCGTGGTTGAGTTAGGTCCTCGGAAACCAAAGGATTAAAGACATTTTGTCATCAGTAAAGCATGGAATTGGAATGAAGAGACTTGAGTGAGGCTATTTTTGGTTAAAACATGCCAAAACAATTACGAAGCAATGCTTTTTGTCAAAAGTGATATTGCCAATTGCGACGCAATGTCACTTCATCGACTGAAGTTCAGAATTTTTCGATCATTAGCATACCTGAGGAAACAAATTCGAGAGCTGAGATTCGCACTTCCTAAGGTATCGAATGAGTACTGATGATTTTGGGAAAAACCTCTGTTCGTTGAAAATTAAAGGAAAATTAGCAACTTCCACACATTACGACTGCATATCGCACAATTTCTAATGGAAAATGGATATCTTTACGATACATAGCTTTTTTTCAAAACTTTGTTTAAGGTGATTAAATGCATATCTGGCCTTTACAATGTCTTGCGGTGGCTACCGCTGAATCGAGTCAATGCTCCTCATTCTCCCAGAAATGTGTGACCCTGATACACCCGATCCAGAAAGGATGGAAGGCCTAGTGAATTATGAGCGTGACATCAAACCATCGACCTTGTGTGAGACGCACAACTCCTTGGACCACTGCGTCACATGCGCCCTCAAGCAAAAAGTCATCGTTTTTCTAGGTTAGCAGAGTATGCTATGAAGGTCTCCTCACAAATGGGTTTGTGCTGAGATTTTCAGTTTTCCAGCTGTTGAATGATTATTAATAATCGAATGATTACTATTAGTCTAATGAAAAAGCTTTGTTGAGTGAATAAGACAAAGAGACTCAAACGTATTCCAGCAAGCGATTGCATTCCATTCATTTCGAAAAGAATAGTGGAAAATTTGAAGGAAGCTGGGCAGCCTTGCCACTCGAAATGCGTTTCCATGTGTCCCTTTAGCAACAATGTGTGTAATCTGATCCAAAATTTCACCATATGATACTTAAAATTTCACTGTGAAGTGAAAAATGAACTGCGTTGCAAAGCGATATTTTTATTGGTTAGTAAAGCGTAGTGTGAAGGCCGAACCAGAAGCAATGCTTAATATAAAAATCGGCATTTCTCAAGCTATCCAACTTTTGCAAGAACATTGAATAAAAGAAAGAAACAAATATTATATACCAGCTAAAAACACGCTTCTTTTAACAGCGATGTAGCTTTGCCACTGAAACATAAAAAATTTTTTGACATATGGACATAATTTTCATTTAAGTGATCTCTGTAGCCTTCTCGATGATATCCCATCATTCCATGATTATAGCGTACCCCAAAACTTCTATTTACCTTCGTTAATGCCTTTCGGACTCTCAGTTATCATAATTTTACTAACAACGAGAATTCCAGTCATTAACAACGAACATTTTTATAGCTGGCGTTGTTCCATTTCTGTCGGTGAACGTTTGATTTAGGTTTTTGATTGTTCCACTCAATCGACACCCGCTACTAAACTCGTTCTGACGAGAACGCCAACGCCACTCATCCTTCTACCATCGATTTTCCGAGAAGAGCCGTTTCCCTAATCATAACTGGAGTTGATGGAAGGCAGTCTTTGCAAGTCCTTTGACATCTCACGTAATACGTTATTGTTTTTGTCTGCATGATCATGCCCTATACGGGGAACTATGCAATAGTGATATTTCGAAACCAAGAGAAAGTAAATCCTCAACTGAAACCAAGTTTTATGCAGCAGCTCTTTGATGGGAGACGTTGAAGCACGAAATAACGAATATAGCATGATGTTGGATCTGAGTGTAGGGAATGCATACAATTCAACGGAAGTAACGTTGCATTCGGTTGGAGTCGTAGGAGTGGACAGATATCGATAGGAATTGGTAGAAATTGTAGGCTTTTTGTCATGAATATGGATCGATTAGTTATGTTATTCATTGACGCTAGTAGGTTGGTAATTTTAATAAATAGAGCTCTGAGTTTTTAACAATCCTGAGAAATGCGTCATGTATTAGCCGTCATCTAGTATCGTTCGAAGTGATTCGAATGCATAATAGGCTTGTACAAGGACTCGCGATGGCCTATTGCACATCAAGTCAATGTTGTCATAAGTCTGCCACCAATTCACCGACCTTGGAGGGATGGAAAGCCTGATGAGCTCTAGATGTAAGAACGAGCCATAGATCACGCATGTGTATCAGGTAACCACTGCGCCACACAAAGTCATTTTGTTCAAATAAATGCAGATGGTGAAAGACAAGGAAGCACATTTTCTAAGAAACCACAAGAATGCTGAAACAGGAGTAAATCTTGAAACGTGAAGTGACTTCAAACTCGGCATTATCCGTCAGGAGTTTGAAGTCGGCTCATAGTCCAACTCACACCGTACCCTGTTGTTGGAATAACAAATAAGAGTTTTTATGATAAAGACTGCGATTATATCTACTGTTTCAGTTTAACAGGAGTTTATGCGGATTTATTTTTTTGTTGTAACACGGATGAGATACTTTGATAGTGCAATGGAAAACATAATGAGTTCTCGGAGAAGTAGTAGCGCATTCGAAACCACCTGCGCCGAGTTTTGCTTATCCTCAGTACTCTTGTGGGTATATTTCACATGTAGTATGCCATAAAATGAAGCAATGAAATAAAATTGAAAATTGCCCTGAAAACGGGTTAAGTTTTTATCAGTGCGACTGCTTACCTAACAAGCTTTGAACTCCAACTCGTGTGAGAGCGGGTAGCCATATCTGATTGTATGGTTGCCCTTTTCGTATGGTAGTATATTTATTACCTATTTATTCTCCTCTAAAGTATGGCTCTTCGGGTAACAGTCAAGTCTCCCTCTGATTTGAACTATTTCGTATAAAAAGAGAAACATTCGACTTCCGTCTGAACAGCAGCATCCCCATAATTTGAACTACCACACCAAGGAAAGGGGACATTCAACTTTCTTCTGAATAGCAGCACCTGTTAGTATCATATCATACTCTTGTTATCATATTGCACTTGAAACAGAAGCTTGAAGAAAGTGAAAGTCTATTGTGGCAGATAACTCGAACATAACCTTGCTGCTACAACAAAATGGTTGGAGAAAGTCGAAAATTGTGATGGGATTTATTTCAAATCTGTTCTACGATTCTCCATCGTGTTATGACTTGGACTAACGCTAAAAGTGTAACAAAGATTACCAACTATATTCCAAATGGAGAAAGAGGTGCAACAGTACAAGATTCAAAGTGGTAGTGATGCCGTTCACTAGAAGCACGGCGCTGATTCAACTACGCGAGGGGTCCACAAATCCATCCTCTCGAGGTCACGAAATTGGTATAAACTGTTGTCAGGAACCAGTCGAAACTCTTGTAATTCAAGTGAAAACACTCAGTTCCGGCTATGCGAGGTCTTCAGAGAGGATTCACGCAACCAGTATTCATCGACATTTATAACGAAGATGAAATCCTCAGGTATTAACTGACATTACACGAAGAAGTTCTCATATCTTTGTAAATGATGAAAACCGTATCGAGTGTGCGAAATACTCAGGCCCACACAGCACATTTAGAGCAGGTCATCTGGAAAAATTCACAAATTTTTTTTTAGTAAGACTATCAACAGTTTTCAGCACAGGTATGCGAAATGAACATAACTCTAACAGAATGATATTTTGAAAAGCCGCTCAAGGCACTTTAAAAAGTATCACAAGTTTTGAATTTAAATTCAAGATAATAAAGAGAGAATATCGGGTTTCACCGAGCAATGTTAGTCATGACGGCTTTGGTGCATTCACTTGAAGACTGCTAGATGCTTTCTAATATCAACATGTGTAAATGTATGAAAAGAACTTGCTCATTGTTGAATACTTAAAACCTTTTATGACTGAAGGAATTTTGTGATTTCTTATTCAAAATGGGACCTCGACTGTCTATGTCAAATTGTAGAAAATTTTAAATCCTATTGCTTGAGAGAGCGATTTCTAAACATGTATTTTGTTCAAATTTCAACACATCAGGAAGTCATTTTCTTTAGCATCGAACGATATATCACTTGTCCACACAGCTTTCAGAATGGATCTGTTCAAGAAAGACATTCGTTTGCTGCTCTATTACTTCTACCAATTGAATGTACGACAACGCAAAACCTCACAAGGCAAACACGACGTTGAGTCATATGTTAGGATTTGGATGGGTCTTTGGAGAATCCGTCGTATAGCTCGGACTTGATGTCAGTGACTTTCAATTATTCCGTTCGATGGAGATTTTGGAAGACAAGAGGCTCAAAAATGTATCCGAAGTTGAGCAAAATTTGCTGACTTTAGTACTTTCAATTTTCAGTTTATGATCAGAATTGATTTAAGAGCTTTTCGTGACTTTTTCGATAGGTTTTAGTATTGATCCACATCAAAATGATTTTTATGAAATTACAATCACATCATATGCGAGCTGATGTCATGACGAAAGATAAACACGAAATACTCCACGATGTGGAGTGGCGTGCAAAAACGTTGAGTCAGTTGGGATGAAATATACATGGAGAATAAGCATGAAATACTGTGAAGTGGCAGTCCTGCAATATTCCTCAGCATTTGGCCGTTCCATAAATTTTGTTACTAAAGGAATAAGCATTGATTATATCAACCATAAGTAGTTGAAATTACGATTTCAGGACCGTTCAATTGAGCACTTTCTTGCAAAAATTTAGGTGTGCAAATTGCCTACACTTGCTCTAACCCTTTCAGGACTACGTGTACCACTCTTGGTATACGCTCATTCTCGTAGTTTTCTCATAGAGCACAGATTTTCATGAGATCTTAAGTAGTTATTCGATAGTCGAAAAAATTGAACTTGTGATGGGTGTGCTTGATTTTAAAATCGCTTTGTTGGTGAGCTGTAGCAAATAAGAGAAAATTGCATTTTTTTTCTTGGAGTGCACAGTGTCACTTGCACTCAACCTCGTGTTTGCATGGTGCTTTCACCAAACAAAGGCTTATCGTCGGAACTTTAGTAATTATTCGATAACTCGAAAACGGCGACTTTAGATATAAACTTAGTTTTCAAGTTACATGACAAATGTACGTTTTTGAAGAGCTGTGAGAACGGTGGCAAAAATTGAGCTTCTCATTCGCAGTACTTTGCATGCCCCGCTATCTCTTATATCTGACTTTGCAATAGATTTTCAGTCTTTTTTTAGTATAAAGAACGCCTACATGTCTTAAAAATTTCTACTTCTCAAAACGAAGGCCACACCAATAAAGATACGACGTTTTTCTATTTCTTATATTCTATTTCCTGACAATATGAAAAGGTTCAATTCAAAAACATATTTTCCTCAAGGTACAACTTTTTCGAGAATTTCATATTGTGTGCCTTTCAGTACGTAGTCGTAATAAGCCTTTAAAGAGCCCGCAATCATCAATTTGTGGAGCACTTTTTTGGAGAATTTCTATACTTCTGGCCCAATTTTTCCAAATCTTTAGATGACATCATTAACATTTTGTTTGATATATTTATTCAGCAGACAATTATTTATAGGACATTCATCGATCATTAGCAATTCGCCCCAAATATCACCACCGGTCAGAATTTATCCGCCTTTCATAGAATTTTGCTTGTTACACTTCACAATTCATGTGTTCTAAGACAATAGGCATCAAACCTCAAAATAATCAGTTCTCACTTCATTATTGCTTCCGTTTTTTTTACAAACATGATTTTTCGACGTAAATTATGCATAATGTCGCAACGCTATAAACGCCTGAGAACACATCTCCGATGAGCAGTATTGCAATTCACCTGTATCACCTGTCGTCCCGTTGATCGTCGAGTGACTCGAGCGCGGTACCAGCAACTCTTCCATTTTCCCCTATCGCGTGCAAGAGTAAGCCCAGTGGGTCCTCCTTCCTCTAGGAATTCGCTGAGCATCATATCTTTCTTCCATCGCTTTCGTGAAGAAATCGGACCAACGGGTCAGTGGTCTTCCTTTAGAGCGCTTGACGTCCCGAGGAATCCAGTCGGTGACGGCTCTCGTCCATCGGTTGTCGTTGAAGCGCATCACGTGTCCGGCCCACCTTATTTTCGATATCCTGGCGTGTAGAACGGCGTCTCTGATTTTCGATCGTTGACGTAGGTCGAAAGTTCGGATCCTTTGTCTCATTTGCGAAATACGAGATACTCCTAGCATCGACCTTTCGACTGCGCGTTCGATAACGGCAAGTGATCTTTCATCCTGCTTACGTAGCGACCAGGTTTCTGCTGCATACGTTAGGGCAGGGATAATTGTCGAGTCGAAAAGGTGGGCACGGAGTCGGATGTTCTTTGTCCTCTTCACTACATCTTCGATGCTCTTAAACGTTCCCCAAGCCGCTCGTTTCCTCCTGCTCAACTCTGGGGCTAGGTCATTCATCATGTTGATTTCACGACTCAAATAGATGTAACTGGAGCATTCGGAAATTGTCGTTCCGTTGAGCGTGAATGGGGCATTAGAAACCCATCCGTTCCTCATGAACATTGTTTTCGTTTAGATTCAGTTGAAGACCGATCTTTCCACAGGCGTTATCGAAATCAGTCAACATTCGTTCCGCTTGGCTGATGTTTGGTGTTATGAGAACGATATCGTCAGCAAAGCGAAGATGGTTTAATTGTCGACCGTCAATTTTCACTCCCATTTCGTCCCATTCTAATGTTCGCATGACGTTTTGTAGGGTGGCAGTGAATAGTTTTGGCGATATTGTATCGCCTTGTCGAACCCCTCTTCTTACGTCAATGGTGATATTGTTGTAGAATGGAGATATTCTGGTCGTGAAATCTTTATAAAGCTCACGAAGGATCATTATGTACCGAGTAGGGACGCCCTGGTTATCCAGAGCCTCTATAACCGCTTCTGTTTCCACTGAATCAAAGGCTTTTTTCAGATCGATAAAAGTGAGACAGAGTGGTTGTTTGTACTCTCGCGAAACTTCAATGAGTCTTGTGATCGTGTGGATGTGGTCCATGGTACTAAATCCTTTTCTGAACCCTGCTTGTTCGCATGGCTGTCCTTCGTCCAGTGTTCTGTCAATCCTGTTCAGGATGACTCGAGTAAAGAGTTTATAGACAACGGACAGCAAGCAGATTGGGACGATAATTGCCTATGTCGTGAAGGTCTCCCTTTTTAAAACAACAATACGGTCTTGCTGGTTTTCCATTGAATAGGGACCTTGCATTCTGACAGGTAGCGAGTGAAGAGCCGAGCCAGGGTGTTGATGAGAACTGGCGGCAGGTTCTTCAGGTGTTCTGGTCTAATCCTGTCTGGACCGGGTGTTCTGTTTTTCAGCGGCGATATAGCATGTCGGATTTCGGAAGGAATGACCGGTGTGGAACGACATATTCGTCCTCTTTCAATTTATATGACGGTAAGAGAACATGGCTAGCGAAGAGATCCGAGTAGTACTGGTGGATGATTTTCTCCATAGCCCTTCTGGAAGCTGTAAGTGTCCCGTCAGGGTATCGGGTAGGGTATTGCAATTATGTAAACAAAAATGTACTGCTTAGGTCGAGTGCACTCGTGCTTACTCGCATAGCTTTGCTTCAAGAATATGGCAGCACTTACATGTAATACCAAATTTCTACAAAATCCAACACAACGTCCACGACGTGGTATAATGACCTCCAAGATATGTCTGGGTGTCGGCTGGGCGATATGGTCTTGCTAGTATTTGAGATAAACTCCCTTCTTGAAACTGATGAACGGATTTTTCTTACGTACTCTCTGTAGATTTTTAAGCCTTCATGAGGCACATATGCGTCATTTGGTGAAAGAAAGGCGGATGCACCAAAACTGTGAAATTAGATATTGTGAAGCAATATCGCAACGAAATGCACTCCAGTTTCATTTCCTCCTGATCTATTATCAAGATAAGCAGCAATTTGGTATGTGAAATCCACAAGCAGCTTGTGTTTGTTGTAGCTATGCACGACCTAAATTTCCTCGTTGATGGGTTGATGGTGGGACCGTGAGCTGTGGAAAATTATCACAATATCTCTCTTGTCATTCGGTCTGAGCACCACTACACCTTTCTAATTCTGTACGGCCGTTGCCGTGCTCTTCTCCAGTTGGTGTTGCATGAACTCATTAGGTAATTCTTGCCTATTCATCCTGTACGTCGAGCTCAAGTGCAACAAACATTCGGCAAGTTCAACACTAGATTCCCATAACGGTATAGAGGTGTCGTCCCTCTACTAGTAAGCAATCTATTGGGTCCATCACAAAACTGTGTGAGATTTCTCCACCGCGCATGGAAGTTGTGTCTGTGCTTCCGTGTGGGAACGTGTTGTGCGTGTATCCTCCTAAACTGCACAGTTTTGAACATTTTCATCTCGTATTTGTGCCTTTTGCTGCTACGTCAAACACGACAAACTCACAAAAATACTCTGAGACGGAGAGAAATTTTTTAAATAAGTAAATGACAAAAAAGCTGGCCTTCTGGACAGCAAATAAAATCTCTGCGCGCAGCTCCATCAGAGTAAGCACGACTTTCGTTATTCATTTAGAAATATTTGTTCTGTCGCAAGAAAATGCTCAAATTTATTTCGATAATATAATTCAACACGATTACCTCTACATGCTAATATGATTTTGATGCATAGATAATATATATATATATATATATAGTCCTAAGTGCGAAAAGAACTCTGAGGACGAAATTTAATTCTTTTTTTCTTCTCACGACATCCTGTAAAAACTCTTTGCACCAGAAATTAGTTTTAGAATTTCCATTGGTTTAATGCTACCATACTGCTGCTGAATTTTGAATGCAAAAATATTCGCAAATCATAGCCAAGCGAACAAAGGAAACAGAATTTAAAACACAACTTTTTTTCCCTGTTACAATAGACTGAGTTTTTTTAAGAACCCTATAAGAATTGCAGAATTCAAGCTATCGAATGGCTATTAAAAGTTTAGTGAAAAAGCTTTCTCTACCCGCCAAAAGCTTGGTCGCAAAAGAATTCTTTACGTTTCATTATCGTTGACTTGGCATCGCATGCGCTGTGCAACATCATTTTTGATACGATATTCATTGTTTTTCGCATTTCCACTCATTAGCTTAACTTTTAAGCATTGTATATAATAAAATATGAGTATCTTTCTATGAGTAACGCTTTCCCCCAAAATTTCAGCAGTTCTCCGACAGCACAAATCTCAGAAAATTCAACTTGAAAATTTCAGAGATATGCTTAGTTTTTGAGGTATTCTTCTTAGTTCGTCGTTGCAGCTGAAAGAACATTGAGCTTTACACTAGGCGAGCACCGGACGCCACATGTATATTGCGCTGCGCTACAGACACGGCGCCGAGTGAGATACTAGATGATCTTTTAGCTGTAACAACAGGCTAAAATGTCCTTTTCAAAAAACGAGCTTATCATTGAGATTGTTGAGATGTGCGTTATCGATATGGTCATTGAAAATCTGAGTGGAAACCTCTATTCAACGGAAGATGCTTCAGTGTAAAAGAAAAATTAGTACTTGTATGTTAAGCGGTGACAAATTTTCAAGCCACTCTCATTCGCTGAACAGGCAGTTCTCATAGGAGTATTTGTAATTATTCGAAAGCTTGAATCTCTGCCTACAACAATACATCGCTTCTTTGGATCACCCTTTTATGATTGTGTAGCATCCAGAGAAAAAATTTATTTCTCACTCGCATTTCGCCTTCATTTTTACCACGAGTATAAATTGCTAGAAGTACGATAAACATGTCAAAGTGTACAGAACTTTTCGCTATGCCAAATTACGCGTTTTTATTCGAAGTTTCTGTCGATGCGGTAGAAAAAATCCTTATTAAAATAACAGTAGTTGATTTTGAAACACAACTTTGTTTTCGCTGTTACAATAGACTGAATTTTTTCAAGAACCCTCTGAAAATCGCAATCGACAGAATTCAAGCTATCGAATGGCTACTAAAAGTTTAGTGAAAAAGCTTTCTCTACAGCAGAAGTAAAAAGTTAACGCATAATGCGGTTGATCCTTATCAGGATACGCGATAGATCAGGCGATTATCTTACTAACAAAACGCGGCTATGAATTACCTCCACATTTTACTCAGCTACAAACCTTTTCGGTGATTTTGCTTACCGGCCAACTCACGGAGCGGAGGAACGGGGGCGGGCGGAACGATCGATTACGTCTGAAACATTATTTAATGCTACGGAAAATTGTCTGCACGCTGATATGCTTTTCGTGCCTCCAGCGATTTATACGCGGGGTCAATGTAAAGGCGAAATACAAATGAGAAGCGAAATTTTATTCTATAGAAAAACCGGCGACGCATATTTGTAGACAGAGATTTGAACTTTCGAAATATTGATAACACTTCTAAGAAAAAATCCTAACCAATGAACGAGATAGACATGAAAATTTGTCGCCGTCTAACACATAAGTACCGGAAATTTTACTTCACCTCACGTATAATGTAGAAACCAATTGAAACTAAAACACACCTATCAGATTCTCGATATTAAAGCTGCCGAGTAATTACTAAGGCCTCGAAGAGGAGTAATAAAGTACTTTATTCGAAAATGGTTGCGCAAAGGAGAAAAGTACCGAGAATATCTCTGAAGACGCGTATTTCTGACCAATAGTTTGCATAATGCCAATGTTCTAAGCCTTTATTCAAACACTGTTGCCCCTTCCTGCTCAGAATTCTTCCACTATGCATAAGTACTCAACCTTTTTCACTTACCTCAACTCTGAATGATTGGAAATAAACGAATGACTAATATTCGAAATTGATAGTATTTTAATGCATTTTGCATTGACATGATTTTTTTTTTCTATATACCTAAGAGAATTGAGTGGTTGATTGATAATTTGGATTGAGAATTGAGTTCGATTACCGCCTGAGGCCACGTTTCTGCTCACCACTCAATTTTTTTTGAATAAACGGATGATTCATATAAACTTAGTTCTAATGAGTATTATCGATGAACTAGTATCGAATAAAGCATGTCCTATAATTTTTGTTGTAAATTACTCATTGTTTTCCAATTTTTATTCACTATGATGACTCTTGGGTCTTGTATAAAACCATGGTAGATCAGAACTAGGGTTTTTTTTACTGTGATATCCTCCATACAATCCAATACAGCTAATTAAATGTTAAATTCAGCATAATTCCATAATAAATCAACGTTTCTCTCTACACAAGAGGCATGTATATCTGAGCCAAAATCATATGGGGGAAAAGATGAAATCTTTTTCTAACAAAGTTGTACGAGAAATCTGAAAATTTTATCAAAACGGAGAAGAACCTTAATCAAATAATAAAAATCGCGTATTTTGCTCTGCGTGCATCGATTTCTATATCCGTCACTTAGGGGTTAATGGAGATTGGAACAATGACAACGGTTGCAGAAGGAACAGCAGGGAAGGTTTGCAAAAATTCAAAGGAAATAAACGAAGGTAGAGAGACCATTATGAAAGATCAGTCGCGCTCGGGTCGTACACAGGAAGCTCCATCAATCTTACGCGCCGCTTCACTAGCATTTCGCTTTGCTCTCCATTCGTGCTTGAGTAGTAAGCGAATTTGTTCTCCAGAACAGCTCCATCTAAAAGCAACTATAGGCCAACTGTTTGCCAAAATGTTCGCAATAAAATGCGCCAAAAATTATGCAATTTTGATTACTTCTGGTTAGTAGATTTGATGCACATGGCTCTGGTGCCAAAACTTATGAAACAGCCCAAAATAATTGCGTGATTTGTAAATTATCCTAATTATCCTACGTGAAAATTTATCTCTGCGTAGTTTTCTTCTTCATTGCTAGGTAGGCTCCACACCCCTAGAACATCCTTCTCTATGACTACATTAACCCTTATGATGTTGATACATGAGCTAATCTTATCAAACTGATATTTTGATCTCACATATACCTTATTATATGCCTATCTCCCATGAAATGTTGCTGTGAACTGCATGACAGGCACAGTGTATCACAGCACCAGCCGGTGGAAAGCTGCTCTATCATCAAACATGTCAGTACTGGCTCTTCGTCTTTTCTTTCATGTTTATTAGCTCCTGTAGTTCTCTTTCAGCATTGCGATATTGTTATCGTTGTTTTGATATTGTCAAAAAATATCCAGTTGTGCCTTTAAATTCGAGTGTTTTTAAACTTCGCTTAAAATTTATTAATCGTAAGAGCATATTTCAAGCCTTTAGTTAGGTCTGTTGTAGCACTTATACCGTGTAGTATACGTGTTTCGACCTTGCGGCCTCGTAAGTTGCACAGTGCCTCTCGTCTAAGTTAATCCCTTTCGAGGGACAATCCCCCTTACATGAAAGAGTAGTCAACGATCATGTTACACTGCCCTGTGTAGAGTTAAAATTCACTTCGCCCACGACAGAGTCAACATATACTGCAAGTCCAGTAGCATGATCACCGGACATTGTAATGATTAGCGGTCGATTGCTCAAAGCTGGTAATTTTGATAATTCTTTTATAATCGACTGTTTTTTTCAAAGCCTCGCTTGGAGTTAACTCGTTCTGACAGCATACTTTAAGCCTTTCATGAGGTCTCTTATTGCACTCATACAGTGCAATACATGTGTTTCGTCCTTACAGCTTAAAAAACAGGCGAATATAAAGGTATCATCGTAAAAACCAGCCTTGAGCATTCGACTGTTGATCACTGCAATGTCCGGTGATCATGTCACTGGACATGCAGTGATATGTTATTTCTATCGTGGGGTGAAGTGAATTTTCATTTTACAAAAGGCAGTGCAACTTGTTTGTCGAAGATTCCTTATGTGAGGGGGTTGTCCCTCGAAAGAGACGGGCGCAGACGAAAGGCACTGTGCAACTAACGAAGCTGGAAGGCCGCAACACGTGTAATGTACTGTATAAGTGCCATAACAGATCTCATGAAAGACTTAAAATATGCTGTCAAGAGCCCAGCTATGTTCTAGAACTCAGGCACGGCACATTAGCGCAAAATCTGGCGTTCTACTGCGAACTAGTGATTATTTGGTGCCAAGGAGAGGCTCATAGGTCCATTTTCCGTCAATAACTGGTTTATTTTGATATCAACTAGGCGCTGTAGTCTAAGCCCTAGTAATTTGACAATGACTAAAACTGAAAACGTACCCATTAATCTACCTATGTGGAATTTGGTCTGATGATGACTGATTGTTTCACATATAAGTAAAAGCATCATAAAGTAGCGTTCTAAATGGTTACGAAGCAGCCATTTAGGTTAAGCGAAGGCAAGAATGTTGGATTGCTAAAAATCCATAGATTGTTTCCCTGGGTACGCACAGGACAAAGACGCACAGTTGCTTTGCTCGCCTATCAATGGCAAATTTAATTAAAATAGTCTTGAGTTGTGGTTATCTTACACTAATAATAATAAAGATGTCGACCACAGTGGCGTCCTGGTTAACCAGTACTACTCAGTAATCTAAATCAAGATCAAGCAAATGTAGCACCATGCCTATTAGCTGCATACTCTATGCTTTCAAATTTTTCATTTGTCAACAAAAGCAATAGATCGGCAATTTAGGCAAGTTTCGTTAGATTCTGGAGAAAATGAAAAGTTCTTTGTTGCCCCCGTTCACGTTGTCGCAGCTGCCTAAACCTACATAAGATTATTATTTTCTTGTTTTCTGCCTATTGGCGAGCACGGCGACCACCTGCAATCAATGCAATCGAGCGATGTATACAAACAAAGCTCTGAAAATCAGTGTGCATAAACGTCTTCAGTGCGACACAGGCGCTTACTGCTGTCGGCTTCTTCTGCAAAGCTTTATTATCACAATGACTGAAACGAAAGTGATGCAGCGCAACGATGGGCGTGCAAATTCTAGCTCTGTAAAGTACGTAGGTACTTCCTGTTATCTGTGCACATTTTCGGTCCTTTGAAAATAAGCGCTCCCCGCTTTTTTTGGAACTTTAGTAGTAATTAAATAGATTCGATTAGATAGATTTCGACAATTTCGACGCCTTGATTAATTTTCGAAGGCGTTTTTCATTGTGATGTAGCAGTAAAATTAATATTAAATTTCACGTTGAACGCGTCTCGGAGCATTTTTCTATGTACAATGAGTTTCTTCTAGACTTTCAGCAATTATTCGATTGCATTTCGGCAATTCCAATGGCAAATTTGGCTTCCCAATAATTTTAGTGCGCTGTGACAATCAAAAAAGACTGAGTTTCGAAATTCGGCACGTACGTGTCGGCTAGGATGTGAGAGCTGCGGTGAACCGATGACGCGGGTTGGTTGATAGAGCAATACGATTCACATCTGGTGTGCGCTTTTTGTTATCAAATTCAGGGTTTTTCTCCGCTTTGAAAGAACTCCAGGTAAAACATACAATTGTGATACACAAAGATTTTCTCAAGACGTTCATATGTTTTTTGCTCATAGGATTAGGTATATTAGAGGGTTTATCAAAAAATATAAATAGATATAAAAAGCCTAAGCAGCAGGACCACAGAGCAAACTTTCTTCTACGATTACAGTACAGAAAACATGGGAATCTCTACGAAACAGTTGCGGGTTCTTCACGTTGTCCGCTAAAGACACTTGAAGATAAATTTTCCCAAAATATACCCTTCTTTCGAGTGCTTTATTAAGACCACGCTCAATATTCAATAGATCCTTTCATTATTTCAAAAGATCGACTGTTTTTGAAACCCCCAAAAACATTCAATATAATTCCAAAAAAGAATGAGTTAAGCTCAAAAAAGGGGTTGGTACGCCCAGGGTCATACACCGGTGTTTCGGAGGTTCGTCCTCCTCATCAGTGACCCCCGCCCCACATTCAGCCCTGCACTGAAGCAAGGAGGGTGGCGTATGTGGTGATGGCACAGTGTACTATGACACTGTACCATCACCACCTCTCAGTCGATAGATTTTTGCTGTTAGATCAAAACTATATCAAAAGATCGACTGTTTTTGAAACCCCCAAAAAACATTCAATATAATTCCAAAAAAGAATGATTCAAACTCAAAAACATACGCCTCCCTCCTTGCTTCAATGCAGGGCTGAATGTGGGGCGGGGGTCACTGATGAGGAGGACGAACCTCCGAAACACCGGTGTATGACCCTGGGCGTACCAACCCCTTTTTTGAGCTTAAATCATTCTTTTTTGGAATTATATTGAATGTTTTTTGGGGGTTTCAAAAACAGTCGATCTTTTGATATAGTTTTAATCTAACAGCAAAAATCTATCGACTGAGAGGTGGTGATGGTACAGTGTCATAGTACACTGTGCCATCACCACATACGCCTCCCTCCTTGCTTCAATGCAGGGCTGAATGTGGGGCGGGGGTCACTGATGAGGAGGACGAACCTCCGAAACACCGGTGTATGACCCTGGGCGTACCAACCCCTTTCTTTATTATTTGAGCCAACATGTCATGTGGTCTGGTAAAGGCTCTTGTACAGCCCGAGACACGTGTTTCGTCCTTACAGACTCATCAGCCGGGCAGAACCCGTCGTCTGTCGATCTTTTCATAGTCAGTTTTCTCGGGAGCGTCACACTCCTTATATATAGTTATCGACGACCTACGCTTTACACTCTTTGTCAGGTGAAACATTCATCTAACACAGAGTGTTTTCGCACTCGATTGCTAGCTGGCTGGTATTTTATCATAATATACCTTTCTTTCAAGTGCTTTATCAAGTCCACGCTCAAATTTCAATAGATCCTTTCATTATTATTTGAGCCAACATGTCATGTGGTCTGGTAAAGGCTCTTGTACAGCCCGAGACACGTGTTTCGTCCTTACAAACTCAACAGCCCGGCAGAACCCGTCGTCTGTCAACCTTTTCATAGTCAGTTCTCTCGGGAGCGTCACACTCCTTATATATAGTTATCGACGACCTACGCTTTACACTCTCGACAAAAAGATCGACAGACGACGGGTTCTGCCCAGCTGATGAGTCTGTAAGGACGAAACACGTGTCTGGGCTGTACAAGAGCCTTTACCAGACCACATGACATGTTGGCTCAAATAATAATGAAAGGATAAATCTCCGCTAAACAAAGATTTTCCATTAGATTATCGGTGATCATTTGGAAGCTTAAGTTTCACAAAATTGGAAAGAAACTGTTGCTTTTTGAAAAGCTCTATTGTAGAGCAACAGCACTAATAATATAATTCTGTTCCACGCGCGTTGAACGTTATTATACGTTATTGCGCATTAACGCGCTTATATCGGGTTGAGAAAAAGTTCTTCAAGACCCGCCGAATATTCAGTGTTAAAACTCACTTCAGTTAAAAGCGATAATAACTACTTTTCAAAATATGACCATCATTATCCATGGTCTTCTACCAACGATCTGCAAGCTTACTCAACAGCTCGAAATACCGTCACGAATTACGTCTAACCAGGAAATTTTTTCATTGAGCGGAAACTAACTATAATTGGGCGGTGCAGCATCTCGACTGTAGGCTGGATGCTTAAGACCTTGACTCAGGTCAACTCATCAAACTATTGCTTAGTCTTCTTCGCAGGATGAGGTCTGGAATTGTCTTGTGGAAATAGAGCACGCTTTCGACTAAACAATGCGGCTGCTTTTCGTACAACGCATCGTAGACGATTGTCTCTTATTTTTATGAGTTTCTTAAAGAAATGTTCCTGAGATATTCCCATAAATTTTCAATGACCGATACTGTGTGAAACAAGCATGAAATTCTAATTTTTTGCGAACACCAAGGAACTTTCTCTTGAAGCTAGTACTTGATAGGCCATAATTTACATGTACTTCTCGCAGCACATAACATCTTACCTAACACGTAATACATAACATAACATAACATAACATAGCATACACAGCATACATCTTACACGTATCACAGCATAACATATATGTCATAACATCCTATCTATAAGAGGAAAAAGCTTAAACCACTGGAGGACATCGCTCCATCCATAAACCATCAGATGATCACCAGAGGAATCTTCGCAAAAATCGTCCGATTTGCTTGTTGAATAGTTTTTGCAAACTTATTGCGAAGACTGTCATTGTGCGCATATCAAAAACTTTGGATAAAGCGCAACTAGGTGAGCAAGCAGGACTTTGACAGGGGTTTTGCTGCATGGACTACATCCAAAGTGTTGAGAGTCATAGAAGTCAGTCAGGATTACCACCTGCCATTAATCAATGAGAATTATTTTATTTGTCCGCGTACTGAGGTGGTATGATGTTGCAATAAACCCAATAACGAAGAGTGGTGTGCAAATCATTTGTGTCAGCCGGGATTCGAACCCAAATCTTACTCTTTTTGACAGCGCAAGATGAACCGTTGCACCACCGATGCGCGTTTTGCACAGCACTCTTCCTACCCCAAAAATGCTTTTGAACACCACACTACATTATTGGATTTATTGCAACATTACATCACCGCTAAATGCGGTCAAATTAAATGAATTCTGTTTGATTAGTGAAACCCAATATCTGTCAGCATAGTGACTTCATTGTCGATAGTGAGTGCTCCGCCACACCGTAGACGGTTGGTTGTTGACGGATAACGCGCTGTGGCGCAGAAAGAGTGCTATGCAAAACGAGCTTCGGTGGTGCAACGAGTCAGCACAAGCTCCCGAAAAGTGAAATCTGGGTTTGAATCCCGGCTAACGCAAATGTTTTTGTACACCATTCTACATTATTGGGTTTACCTGCTCTCAATCTGAAATTCTATCGGCCATGTAAAAGCATAAGATAGCGTCGCAACAAATGCAATCCTATCAGCGCTTGACGATTATTAAGTGGATCCGTCCTACATAAGAACTCTATCACAGTCCTACCAGAAGGGTACACGAAAATATAGCCTTTTTATTGACTCCCAGCATACCCATTGGAAAAGGAGTTCGATAAGACGATACGATACTGCTAAACTTGCTCAACGCTGCACTACAGTGGAAGATGAAGTCGTTTGATTGGGATGGGAGAGGTAGATGCATTGATAGAAACCTCCTATAAGACCTACGTTTTGCAGATGACATCATCCTGTTCTCGAAAGCACTTACGGCAGCTATTCTCCAGGGTCACTGCTATTTTCCTTTTAGTCATGCTTAATTATATTGCATATCATTGGATGTTCATTGTTCTAATTGTAGATAATCACTTTAATCACACGGGCTAACCTATCTGCTCAAAGAGCGGCGAGGAATAGAGGAACTATTCCACGAATACGTACCATTTATGTATTGTCTTAAGCCTCCGATTAATTAGAATGACCAGAATCTTTAACTCGAGATGCTATTTAGTTTTACATGATCTGTTTTACAAACGATTTCAATGCTTTCCCATAACCTTTTCTTGATGCGATAGCGTCGCTGTCCCATACAAGACATTTTGTTCCTTACACATCGTAGTAAAAACGTAGTTTTTTTGCGCTCTGAATTTTCCTTCCCGTGGCTTGTACCCTCTAATCCTTTGTGTTCCCCTTAGTACTGCACCTCATCAGGTAGAGTCTTCTTGTCGTTCCGTATATAAGCCGAACACCACTGTACACCGCTGGTATTTCGATAGTGAGGTATTTCCATATTTCCAGCGTTCCAGTGTCCCAGTTATTCCCCCAACTTCGTCGGTGCCTATTCCATCAATTACATTTCTTCGCGTTGCTTGTATTATATTATTATTATAATCAATTCTGCACACATTATAACCCAAACGTGAGCTGCTTCCCATGAATACGTTAAAAGAGCTTCGTGGCAATTAGCACAATGCCAAGCATTCTATCCCGATTTAGTAATTACTGTGCGCTAAAGATTAATTCGAAACGGAGATCCCGATAGCAGAAAGTCAACAGCGCTGGCCGCATTCGGGCCTCTGAAAACAAGCCATCAACCAATAAACGGACCGAAGTTTAAGCGTTGACCTCAGTAGTCCCAGCGTTCTAACATACACCAGAGACGTGCGCTGATACTCTGATTGTGCACGGGGAGCAACTCACCAAACGCTTGAACGATGTCTTCTGAGATTCAGTCGACACTCACCATATCGCCGACTTGAGCAGTTCAAATCTCCAAAACCTATTTCATCTTTGAGACCCGGAAAAAGATCGCGAGAGAAACACAGATGGAGCGGTTATTTAGTAAAATGATCACACAACAGATGGACGAAACGAACTGTAGAGTAAACTCCGCAAAAGTGCATCCGATCCTATGGACGACCACCTACACGTTGGGTGGACGTGTTTGTAAGAACAGCTGTTTTCGCAGCTGCTGATGTTTTACATAATACGGCAAAATTCGCGCCAGCCGCCATGGCCGAATCAGACCACCAAGATGGACGACAATTTCGAGAAGAAGTGCAAATGAATGTGCTGGAAATCGCACAGCTTGTGAAGATGGTCCATCTCAGTATTCAAAACAAAACTTCACAGGACAGAGCACTTTCTCCAGACTATTGATAATCGCAGTTCGATTCTTGAAATTTCCAGAAATTTGTTTTTTTTTTGAGTTTTTCTATAGCGCTGTAGGAAAGCAAGTATTATTATGTTTCACAAACGCATTGTTCTCATAGGACAGGCTCTTCGTTAGACTATTATAATTATTGAGTTGCGTAAGCTTCGGCAATTCTTACGGCGTACTTTTTTCTTGGAAATTACTGTATTACTTAACTGCAGCACGGGAAATAAGACTGAGCTTCAAACATGCTGCGCATTGTTTGTCGGCTGGGGTGTGTGGGTGGGTGTGGATCGATAGCAAGACCCGTAGACCGCGCAACGAGATTCACATGTGGCGTGTAACTTCTGATATGAAGTATGAACTTCTTTTGTCGTTTTTAAAAAACTCTACATAAAACATATTACTCTGATACACCGAGATTCGCTCTACATATTCATATTCTTTTCATACATGTCACCTGTATGACCTGTCGTCCCGTTGATCGTCGAGTGACTCGAGCGGGTACCTGCAGCTCTTCCATTTTTCCCTATCGCGTGCAAGAGTAGCCCAGTGGGTCCTCCTCGCTCTAGGGCTTCATGCATATATTTAGGCTAAATACAGTTTCATTATACAAAATAGAGTAAAAAAAGGGAAGCTTAGACTCACAAAACGATGAATCAAAGTTTTTTCCACAACGCCATTACAAAAGATCTAGAAATCTCTACGAAAGAGAGAAAAACTATCGTATGAAGAACGAAAGACTTTGTAATAATGCGCTTCGCAAGTGAAACACTGTATTGTTTCCTATACTAACGCACTGTAATGAAGCTTTCTCAAAAGCCAACTAGATTTTTGAAATTCCCGAAATTTGCGCTATCGAACGATTACCAGCTGTCTTAGAAGAGAACTTTGTCCAGTGAAAAACAGCTCTCGTGATAACACGCAACACGTGTGACCACAATTTTCCTTCCTTTTGCTACAGCTCTGTACAGAAACCCTCTCAAAAAGCAAGCAAATTTTTATATCTCCTGATTTTATGCTGTCGAATGATCATTGGTAGCCTAAAAAAGGGGTCTGCCTTGCGAAATATAAGCGCGATCATGCACTAATGCTCGCGATATCCAGTAACGCGTGCGCAACACAATTTGGTGTTACAGCATAGTATAAGGGCCTCTTTGAAATCAGTGTGGTCTTGAATTTTGCAAGGTTCAAGTTTTTGAATGATCGCCAATGGTCTAGTGGAAAATCTGTGTCTAGCAAAAGAGGTTGCTTGGAATATCTTGGCTCTTTATGACACATTGATCCCTCTTCACAGTGTTTCGTTATGCTTGCCCATCCAACGCATAACTCAACTCTCACGTGAATGTGCTAGTGAAAAATTTGGGCCATTGGATATTGAAAAGTGGATGAATACAATTATAAATTATTGGTAAACACATGAATAGCGCGTTTTGGGACAGTATCTGCAGAAAGCATAAGAAATTTCCCGTAATATATTGACAGAAAGTCTTGGAAGTTTTGAATTAGTTCACGGCCGCCTGAGCATTTTACCTGTTTGAATAGGAGAGTTTCTATCCTCTGTTTCTTTTGTTGGGCGAGATATTTGTGAATGCCAAGAGTATTATGAGATTCCGTACTTTCACGCATGAATTTGTTCTTATAGCGGAGAGCTTTGTACTGTATACATTATAGTTGCGTTCAAATTGGCAAACAAACTGTGGTAATGTAATAGCAATGTACTAAGCCTATTGAAGAGAACTCGATAGTAATATGATGGAGTTTATTCAAACAGCTTGCGTTTCGGCAGCTTGCAATCTTCCAATAGTGCACAAACCAGGTTGCCCACAACTCTGTCAGCCCAACACCTCCATTATCTCATTGGAAAAACTCACCAAACTTAGATCCCAGTCGCATTATGCACAAAACAACTTTCGACATAATTAACGCTTTCCATTAATTCTATCATGAAATGTCCATGTGGAGAGCAAGCGTGCAAATTCATATGGACTATTAATGCACCTCGCATGTCAGAACAACAGCTTCAAATACTGCGTCTACTAGGTGTAATCACGATGTATTCTATCCTGAGGCCTATATCTGAATCAATTGTATTTATGCAGAAGGCTTCCAAAATCTTACGTAATGATGGTATATGTTGGTCGGCAAAAATGCTGACTTCTACTTCAAAACCTCTTCTTTATGCGTTTGTGCCCGATGCCAGCCTAGTGGGGTATGTCGCTTAGCTGTAGGCTTGTCGATTAGGTGTTGTTTTATAGAACACAGAGTGGCCCAACGGTTTCTCCAATATAAGAGGTTGTAAAAAAAGTTTTGTCGTATTGCCTGTGAAAACGATTTTAACACTAGTATTTTGTGCGATTTTCAGCTCGTCAAAAGCTCGCTTTCTTTTGCATCGAACGATATATAATTGATCTAAATAGTCATCAGAATGGAACCGTCTAAGGAAGAAGTTTGCATTCTGCTCCACTTCTGTTACAAATTGGACAGCGACGCTTCCAAGCATCATCGACAAATCTGCAAGGCGCCTTCCTTGCCTTCGGAATTCGCAGAAATCGGAATAGGTTCAAGACATCCCGTGAAGAAGTAAACCGATTGAGACAAGCTAGGAAGAAGACGCCCACGAGAAGTCTATTGTCAATGGTCGTTAATCGAAATGGAGAAGATTCATCTATGGGTTGCCGTATCTTGGTTGAAGAGTTTGTCTGTCATTCATGACGGTTTGGCACATTCACTGGGAGACTAGTTTGACTTATAATTGTCTTCAGTCTAAATTTAATTGGTGTACAAATGAATTTTTCATGCAGTTGAAAACATAAGAGAATTTTTTTACGTCCTATTATTTATCGTCGCTCGTTTAACAAGAGATGAGGTAAACTGCACTCAAGCTCATGCAGTCACCTTCTCTATCGATAAGGCATATACGATGCGCTCTTGCGTTGTTACCGAACCAATGAGACAGGAATCGACACTCAAACTGCTGCATTTAGGCATAAAGCGAAAGACCCATTGATTGAGCTCTAAGCATTACTACTGTAGATATTTAGATTTATTTGATTATCTACTGCACTCATAAGTATATGGGAGACAATTCAGATTGCTGAATGAACAGTCAAAGTATATGAGGTCCACCAATGAAATACCAAGAAAATGACGTTCTTTTCTAAACGTGAAATTCAATGTACCACATGACAGCTACATTACGGAGTGGAACCGAAGGCCAAGTGAGAGAAATATTCTAGTTTATTCCTTTTTTCAACATTTAAAATACAAAAAAGCGTTTGTGGAATGTAAATTTCTAACAGCAGCAAGTGTGTGCACTGGAAAAGAGCAGAGAGGATAGAATCCCTGAAAATGGTTCGCGAAATAGCCATTTCTAATGACTGCGAGTTTGTTGCCCCTCAATACAGGTTCAGAGGGGAGTCTTCAAACAATAAGTTTAACGAAGCAAAGTCTCATTCATCCCGCCTACCTTTCCACACGAGATAAGTATAGCTATAAAACGTTGTTTGAAATTCGCAGGCGTACAGAAAACGGGAATGATTATTACAATACAACCAAACACTCTGAGGAGTGAACGAGTTTGCAACCGCTTATACGATCACTCAAGTCCAGCGGAAGAGTTCTCAATGCTCACCGGCGTTAAAGACGACGATCGAATATGCATTATCTATGTTTATTCAATCTTTTGTGAAGAGTTAAGCTATAATTGTTCCGGCTAAACGGATAGGCCACTCCGTGCCCGTATGGAAGAACACCTAATCGGCAAGCTCAAAACTAAACGAAGAGTCCTGCTAGGCTCACATAGGAGGCAAAAACATAAAACACAGGGGATTTTAAAACAGATCCCGCCATCCTCTAACACTGTCTTAGAATATTACTGCTCAAGATTTTGGAAGTGTCTTGGGTAAACGAAGAAAATTTTCACATAATGTTATAGAGACTCACATACTTTATACCGGCACTCAGACACTGCAAAACGCTTGAATTCAGGTGAAGCATATCCTATGACGCGACGTATTACTAAGTCTAGCAACATAGTTCTTTGAATAGAGCTAATACGACTTTTTTTACGAAGTACTCAGGCATCAAAGGTGGCACTAATGATTATCAAGTCCGTAATAAAAGGAAGAGTGTGTTCAGAGCAGCTGCTTGTAAGCTTGTTGTTGATTCGCGATCAAGACTATTTGTGCTCCACTTTTCAAAGGGTCAGAAATGTCTGAAAGAATGTAACAAGCTGACAATGCATCGACAAGCTTCCGTAATTTGAGTTAATTATGCATCTGCAAACTCCACGCCGCTTAATGGAATCAAATTAATAATGTAAACTTCAAAAGAATGGTAACCCTTGAAAGCTTAACTCATGTCTCTTTTTTTGAGCCGAAGGTGTCTAATACGACCCGTTACAGCCATACTATTGTGATTGCCACATGCCCCTCTACTTCTGTACACTACGAATCTGAATAGCCACAAAATTCTCAAAACTTACTCCGAAAGTACGGCATTGCATGAAAGAATCCAAGCATCCAGCTGATCATTACCGCGAAAAAAGTAATACTCACGGTTAGCATATAGTAAGCCCGTACAGGCAACGTGATGGTAATCATTCTGTTCATGGCGATGGCGAAGTCAGAGTAGATGCACACATACCAGAGCATTAGGTTCACCAAACCGAATAGCTTGTCTATCCATTCTGTTGCTATCTTGTTTCGACTGCAAGTGATATGGTTCTCTTTTGTACTTGAACATTCAAATTTCCCTTAGGATTATTACCACAATTAAGCGCTTAAGCCTACTTCTTGCCATTTTGGTACAGATGGTGAAATGCTGCAGCAATAATTACCTAAGAAAAGTAACAAAAATTGGAATTGATTAGTTATGAGCAATTCTCAAACCCCTTAATGAACCGCTGGCTGATATTCTAGCACTCGAAATCATAAAAGGATCTTGCATTTGCAGGCCATGTGTATATATCAGCCCAAAACTTTAGATAGTGATGCAAACTTCGCATTTAAGCTCAGTCGTTAACCCCTTCACATAGGCGTGCCACAGAACGGTTAAATCTCACCTGAACGCTGCAATTACGGCGTTGAATCTCTACGCAGATTTGTAATGGCGCAACTCTCAGTGGAATTGAGAGACTTTGTCTAGCAAATTAAAGTTTTGCGGAGACATTCTCATCATGAAATGATGGGATATCAAGAATTGGTTTCTATAAGAATAATTTTAGCTGAAACAATGCCCCACATGTCTTCAAATCTTCTAAATTTTACCTGGAAAACCGTATCCTTTCGTGGACGAATATATTCACAACAGATATTTAATGTTCTTTTATTTTCGTTATTCAATTTTTGATATGGTAGTTTGAGAAATGCTGATAATGATGCTACGCCTAGTTTGCGCAATAGGCTTGATCCTACGCTTTTACACAAAAATCGTTTCGCTTTTCATTTGGAATGTCATTCGGACGACTATCAAAAATCTGATACATAACTGGCAATAGATCGCAGCTTGTGAAGTACCCGATTAGTATTAAACTTCGAAAGTTATCGATAAGGTGCCATCGCATGAAGTGAGCATCACCGTTCTTCGCAAACCATGTATTATTTTCTAATTCAGATGCTATGACAACTTCTGGCTATGATTTTCAATTAGAAGATATCAAAACTGGAAGATATATATCGCAGTTTTCGGTTTCAGAAGGGCATAATGATATTATACTAGATTATTTGCCTCTATCTATCCGTGGCAATGAATAAGAGTGAATTGTCGCTGGCACAAGCAAACGGTAGTTACAGTGAAAGTATGACTAAATACAAATGAAATATCATAGGACTGTTCAATAACCAAATCAAAATATAATGTTTCGGTAATCATTTGGTTTTGCGATCAAAATTTGAGGCTATAGAGATAACATCTTGCTTTCGGGTTGCAGCGATGCACAAACAATGTTTATAATAGTGTATAAGTGGGTATATGGAGTTATTACTTAAAAGACAATCAAAACAAGAAAAAACAATGCCACTTTCAGCACTCTGCAGGCGTTTAAACTTCTAAAGTACACTAATAATAGAAATTCTTCCGGATTATCCATGAAATTTCATCATATCGCAATATGCAGCGTAAGTTTGAACGAAAGTGTCATTGTTTTGGCATATTTCAATTTAAAAAGCCTTTTGGTAGTCTTTCTTCAGATTCCATCTTTTCTTGATGAGGAAACTTTCTTTATTGATGTGAAAGGTCTGAATTCATCACGAAACCACAACACTGTGAAGATTACATGCTCCGACCACAACGTCATTCGCGCCGACTGCCACGAGACAGACCGACACAACGCACTGCATGTAAACGGCCGGCGTGAAAGAGTTAAGTTATTTTGTTTGGAGTAATGCTTCTAAGAAAAAGCGAACACTCGTTCAAAATCTTTGCTTTGAAATGAGGTTTTATTCGGGTCGAAAATTTTGTTCCCTTCACAATTTATCACTTTTATGGCAAGAATCTTCAGTAATTAACCTATGTAGCACGACAATAGGTTTGTTGGCGCATCTGGTTCACCTACTACGGAAAGTTCTGATACTTTCCTTCTTGAAGTGCAGAAGAGGCTATATCAGTGTAACTACTCCATTTACGAAGTTATTAATTACACCTGTTCATGATGAATTTCCAAGAAACACAATTTGTGAGAGCCCACAGTAATGTCATCGGTGTAGTCTAGAAGACGAAAACAAGCAGAATACCCATATTGGCGATGCTATGTGCGAAGCACAATAAACTGAACGATTTTAGCTGTGTCGAGTTGTATTGCATTGCTAATATAGCAGTGCCGTTAAGATCCAAGCCAAGCACTCCTGTCTGAAGTGACACATTTCCTGCTATTTTTATGAAAACAAGTATTACGACTTAACTTTAGGACGAGACAATGAACAGCCGACGTAACTTCCATATTTCATGCACCATTACCGTACGCCTACATTTTTAGTAATTTGTCACTAAGATTTATTCCCTTGGTTGAGCATTAGTCGAAACAGAAACCAAAAATGTGTAGAAAGCAATGTATGTCGAATCTAGTTGAAGTTTTACATTCAGAAACTCGAGGTACTAAGGAGAAGAGCTTGAGACTTACCACGGCTATTATCAACGACACCGCAATGTTCTCTGCGTAAGCATACATTTGTGTGGAAAAAAGGTTTACTTCTACAAAACGTGTCGATTTTTTGATTGCTGGAAATAGATGCGGAATTTTAAATCGCTGTGAACACATGGGTGAGACGAAAAATCATTTTTTCATTGTTCTAGAAATTGATATGAAACGTCGCCTAAAGGCCATGAAATCGTTAAGATATCTGTAGCGCAGTATATTGAATTATGCCAAATATCCCTATATACAGCATCAGCTGCCGATAGGTTGAAGTGCCACATTTATAGGCATTACATCATATTCACAAGCTGCTTTCCAATAGTTTTAACATGCTCCTAGGAGCGATAGTGCACTTGGAACCTCATCGCAAAATATAAAAATTATATTGTATGCATTTTTCTCGCAATAAATTATGTTATTGCGGGGCTGTAACGTTTAGTATATCTAGCTTATGGCAAGAAACAGTACAATTTCAAAGATAAGTGAAAGAGTGTGATGCTTCCAATGTTATTCATGTGACAAAAGCCCACCGTGCGGCTTTGGCCCATAATGTGCTGGGCAAGCGTTATAGTTTTTGAAGGAATTAGAATGGTAGTCCTTCAAAACCATTTTCTAGACTTCCCAAACTTTTGAAGTTTTCACTGAATATATAAGGCGATAATAGAAAGGTGACTGATAGGAAAGAGGGTGGATAAGTATTTGACAATACAAGATGTTATTAGCATTTTTTCTTTAATTCAACTTCAGTGAAAAGCAAACGTTTTGACTATCAAAGAAAAGAGAAAAAAAAGAAAAATATGCCTTTAGGGTCTATCAAATTTTGCGCAAGGTCTTAAAAAGCAGTCGAATATAAATGTACTATTGATTTCAATTATGTAGAGTGGTGTGCAAGAACGTTTGCGTCAGCCGGGATTCAAACCCAGGTCTTACTCTTTCCGAGAGCGTGTGCTGAACCGTTGCACACCTACTTTCGTTTTGCACTCCACTCTTTCTACAACGCGTTATCTGTCAACAGCCAAGCGTCTACGGTGTGGCGGGGCATTCATTAATGACATTGAAACCACTTATTATCGAATTTGCTAGCCATGGAAAATCGACTACCAATCATTGCAATGTCAGGTGATCCTACCACTTGGCGTATAGTGATTACTTATCACTGCAGTGTAGGTTGATCTTTTCACCTTACAAACATTGTAACCAATTCGTCTTTAGATCCCCCATATGTAAGGGTATATTCCCTCACAGGGGACTAGCCTATCTGAAAGGCACCGTGCTATTGATGAGGCTAGAAGACCGAAACCTACCCCTAGCTTTAAATGTGCCACATCAGACCTCATAAAAGGCTTAAACTACGCTGTCGATGCATACTATATTTTATGCGAGTTCCTAAAAAACGGTCGAATATAAAGGTATCAAAGAAAATTGGAATCTTATGTTCTAAGCTCAAAGTGCTTCGTACAGCAACTGGGTGAGCTGGATTTGCGAAAAAGGATATAAGAAATATGAGGGTGGTTGGTTGAGGATTAGATATGGTCCGAATAGACTTAAAGTGGATATGTGGTTGCAAAAGACGATGAATTTTGAACGATTTCTCACATTATTCTATAATACTGTGAAGGAAATAATCAGACATATCACATGTATACTACATCTCAGATTTACTATTATTTTCGTTGAAAATTATTAGAATATCTGCCAAAATGAAAGCTTTTAATAAAATATCAATAGTAGAACTGTGCTGTTTTACCTCATGCAGTGTAAATAAAACATATAGGCGTCTTACTGCAAATTTGTAAGAAAGTTTAAAACCTTACAAGGTTGGGACATCAGAGCCATACACATGTTTCGGACATCTCGTCCTGTTCACCAATGGCTCACGTCCCACACTGGACCCTACTTTGCAGCAGGGAGGGGCGAGGCATGTGATGATAATACGGATAATATATTGCCATCACTTTTCCAGTCAATAGATTGTGGCTGGTAGTAAGTCACTATTAATCTATCTCACCAACTGTTCTTCAACCTCTATACAAACATTCACTATAATCTGTAAGAATGTCGAATGAATGCAAGAATTAGAAACAGTCGATGAAATAATTTTAATAGCTATCTACTACCAGCCACAATCCATCGGCTGAAAAAGTGACGATAACGCAATATCGTGTTTATCAACACATACGTCTCCTTTTCCTGCTGTAAAGTAGGGCTCGGTGTGGGGTGTGGGCCACTGATGAAGAGGGCGAAGCGTCCGAAACACGTGTATGGCTCTGATTCAACAACCTCGGTGAGGCTTCAAACATTTTTACAGATAATATTGAATGTTTATTGCAAGATTACAAAGCAGTACGTGAGATGAATTAATGGTAAACTGATTTGTTTTATGGTTATATTATTAGGCTCCATAGGCACACAAGAAAAGCAGCTTTCAATATTCACTGTTCAACAGCGCAGTAAACATTCATTTTCTCATTTGTTATGGTGATGATTTACATCAGATAGGAAGATGACAATGATAAACATAGAAAAATGCAATTACATTTCATTATTTCGCTGCTCACATATATCAGATTAAATTGAAGAGCCGAGCTCTACCTTTTACCATTATCGGTCAAATTGTTATAATTATTTTGAATGACACGTTATGGCACTATGTACGCCATCGTATGAGAGCTCACCGCGATTTCTGCCTTTTGGATGTGGAGGTTATCATTTTGCTTCAAGCACCCCGTACATCGTACAATCGCCTATTCTGAATATCATTAGCGCTCATTATCGTTCACTCAGAGTATCATTAGCGTTCATTCTACGTATTATCACGTTTTTCGAGATTACCAGATTAAGCTCTTCCTATTCTTCTAATCAACGGCGCGCTTCTCTTATTCAAATTTCTTCAAGGCGACTCATAGAGGTACAAAGGCACATCTATTGAAATCAGCTGATGCCGGACTTTTGGGAATCACTTCTTGAGCGGCTACATAAAACGTCTAAAAAACTCACTTTGCATTGGATGTGTCTCCGAAGATTTTCGTTTTCACTGCTGCATCCCTTTTCTTTTAATGAAGAGTGAATATGTATGAGTAATTTGATAATCAAACAGCGAGAAAAACATCAATATGATTATCAAATCCCAACAGGCAGTGCTTTCCGAGATTGAATATTATCCAATAAAAACGAGAGTTTAGCTAGTATCCACATATAGTTAAATATGCCTACATCACAGAGTTGATAAAAGAATGCTTCGTTTTCTTTGAATCGATCCTCTTCATTGGAGCACCGATCGAATGATGAACTCCACTCAGCGCTTCCCTTAATCCTCTATCACAAGGTAAAGAATGAATTTATACGGCTAAGATTTCGGCACGTTTCCATTAATAAGCTATCAGTTGCAGGAATAAACTGTATTAAGAAAAATTATGCCGGGGCGGAACAGAGCTATAGTTAACACTGCAGTTCCCGGAAGGCAAAGTGATAAACAATAGTTCGTTCAATCCTTTCCCATCACCCTCTTGTAGCCAGTCAAATGAGAGCCTTCAAAGGCCTTAGCTCGGTTATTTACAAATTTTCAAAAAGGATTGTATCGATCAGCACCTTACGACCTTCTTAAGGAAGACAACGTCGTCGAACAGCACTCGAAACAACACGTGAAATGGTCGAAGACCTATGTGTAAGACGAATGAGAGGAAATGAATTAAATGTAAAAAGTGCTAAATTACGCACAGTAAATTGTGATAACAGGTCGTCTAAGAAAATTTCTTAGCAGAATGTTTTCGAATATGTCAAATGATTGCATAATAATGAGTATAATTTGTTAGTTTTTATTTACTGCCAGCTCTTCTAAGGTAGGTTACGTTGTGAAATACAACTACGGATGGAGTAAACTTGTCCGTTAACGGATGCTTAGTAAGCAGAACATTGATCTTCTAAGCCTTCCTTTTACATTACATTTACAACACTTTGTAATGAAAAGAAGATCCTATGGTCTGTATGAGTAAGTTTGCCGAAATGATTACATTTTAACTGAGATTACAGAAGGGTCTTTTCATTCACTTTTGAAGCCCTTGTAGAAACACGTTGGGGTTTTTCCTTATCAGGAGGAGACAAATGAAAAACCGATCTCATTCGCTAGAAAGTACTTTTCATAGGAGTGTAAATATCCATTCGAAAGCTGAGTTTTGAAGCTACAGCTCCACGCCACCGATTTTTTTAACATCCGTTTGTAACGTCGTAGCAACCAGATCAAAAATTACGTTCCACACTCGCCTTTCGCCTCCATTTTATCACGCGTATAATTCTCTGGAAGCCGAAAAGCATATCAATGTGTAGAGAAAATTCCGTAGTGTATTAGTAACTCTTTTTATTTGATTTTTAGAAGGCGGGAAAGAAATTCCCAATTGAATAAGAAGATATCGACCGCCCCGGTTCCCTCCGACTCCTCCTTCACATCCTCCGCTACGGCACTCATCTTGTCGAGTAGCTTGTAAACAACGTTACCAAAAAATTTTCAAATCTCATCTTATTTTCTCTGACAAACGAATTTCTAGCAAATAAGCACACTGCTAGAATCAGAAAGCATTACGCTATCAGATAATTACTAATAGTCTAAGAAAAGAGCTCTGTTCGGCGAGGTTTGATAAACAAGCAAAAGATCAGGGGATGTCGAAAGATCAAAAGAGTTTTTCAAAGCAGGGGCATTTTTGAGTTTTTCAGAAATTGTGCTATAGTTTGAGTTTTATTAGTTTTGGAAAGGAGTTTTGTCCAGCGAATATAAGCGAAATGAGAGAAAAAACATGTGGTTTTACTTAACACATTTTATTTTAAATATTACGGAGTTACAAAGGGGTATTTGAAAAAACCGCTGCGTGGAGTTTAGCCTAAGGTACCCTTGAGATGATCAAAAAAATTTCCAGTGACATGCTGAATGCTAACCTTAGAGTTTGATTGTTGCTTAAAGTCCATCACCAACGTTCTGTATGAAATGGGTAAGGTCTGGAAGAAGTCAAATTGCAAGCGTATTATCACTCCAACCTTCATTATTCTAACTCGTCGCTTCAACGCCATTTCCCCTACGTGCCATTCATGCATGAGTAGATAGCGAATTTGTTCCCAAGACACCGAAATCTTAAAGCAACTATAAGCATGTTGCACACAAAAATGTTTGCAAAAAAATGTGCAATGAACTATGCCAAAATCATGCGATTTAATTGCAAAAGTTGATCAAGAAACAAAATCGGCACGAATTTCTACTATAACCCAGTATATCCAAAAATGTTGACCGCTCCGCTGTGCAAAATTTTCGATCCCGGGAGGAATTGGGTCGGCGTTTCACCTTTAGTTCGCTCTACACCATCTTGCGCATGCGTTTTGTGATAAACAACACCTTGCACACTTTATAAGTCCTCTCGAATAGAAAACTTGCAAAATACGCTGTGGAAAATGAACATTTCTATTTCAAACCTTCAGACTCACGACGAAAGCACGGAAAATCCTTGGAATCAAATGACCGTAAATATCCTTATGATCCGCTAACCAATCCTCATCTCCGCTATATATATAGATTGGGGTTTGGATTTGAGTGAAGTTGTATTCAGGTGAGATGCTCTAAAAACATGCTCGATCGGCATGCAGCAAGAGCATTCTTGTCACTCACGTAAATATGAATGATACATCTAGTGAAAAAATAGTTGTGCAATCGATTCGACATTATTACATATGAACCCTTTACAGACACTCTGTTGGTTGGAAATTCGAAAAAGTTTGGAAGCGAAAATGGGAACTAATTTACTAGACAAGCGACGACAAACTTTTGTTATATCGTCAAATCATCCTGTAGGCGCCGTTTTGAATTGTAGGACAATTTATGAGATACAATTAAATCGCTTGTTACGCAGATGACAAGTCTAGTAGATAAATAAAGCTAGTTTTCGATGCTAAAACGATGCCGTGCCAAGCCCTCTAAGCAGCATAGATCATGTTAATCGATTCCACTTTTTGACTTTATACAGATACCGCCTGTCGTTGCGCAGAATGTGGACGTATCGCATTAAAGCAATATTGAAACGAATTCTCTAGCCTGAAAAACAGCAATAAGCCGTTGAATTTGTCTCTGCTCCATGCCATTTGTTTCTCCATACCACTGACTTCTGCTAAGTTGCGATCTTCCACCCAATTACTGAAATCAGGCTACCCGCTGCAACAATGCGAAGAAAAGATGAGGGGTCAGTCTTAGAGCCACTAATTGCGCTGCTGAGAATCAAAGCAATGTGCACTGTAATTCAGAGGCCAAATGTGCTCTCTAATTAGACGACACTGCACTATTCAATCGTGATATACTAAGACTATTTCCATCTACATAGACGGCAGATAGTGGGTAAAAGGCAATCAGAATAGAAATTGTGCTTGTACCTTTGTGATGTAGTCAAGTAAGAGAAACAAAGCGTTGAGTAATAATTCAAAGACCTACTATCTATTGACCTCGATATTATCAAACGATTTCCGGTAAATCTTTGTGAATCCAGTAAGAGGTTGCAGAGCACAGTTCATTCTAATAGCCGCAACGTATGCTGTCAAATTAATCTGTTTGAAAAATCTCGTGCTTGGCTTACAAAGAAATGAGAAGTTTTTCTGATTAGGAGGGCAGAAGTGAAAAATCGGTATTATTCGCTGGAGGGGAACTCTGCATAAGAGTATTAGTAAATATTTCAAAGCCGAGACTTGAAGCTACAGCCTCACGTCGCCGGTTATCGAAAAAGTTTTTTTTTGACATTGCTACAAGAGGGGACTTTTTGGGTTCAGACACGCGTAGTTCTCGCCGGAATAAGCTCTTTCTTTGGAATACTAGCAATCAGTCGATAGCATAACCGGATCCGATCAAAACGCTTTGCTTATATTTTGAAAAACTCCTCTGAAACGCAGCTGGTAAAGCAAGCTGCAACGCAACTGGTAATAAGTCGAGTCCCCATGTGGGCGAAAGGGCGTCTCGCGCAAATCACGTGAGCGCAAGCTGCAGCGGCCAGTGTACGGTCCTATGACCGTGTAGAGAAGTATTGCGTCAGCAGTCACGTGGCCGTCACACCCACTGCGCTGTGAACTGGCTTTGGATCGTTCATTCTCACATATCGAATTCAACTTATTTTACCTGATGTATTGCAGAGAAACGGTCTTTTCAAAATATAAGCACAACATTGGTATCAGGAGGCACTAAGCTATCCTATGATCGCTATAGTCCAAATAAAGAGCTCTGTCCGGCGAGAAATATGCGCCAGATTTGTAAGAACGGCGAAATGGAGCTGTAGCCTCAAGTCTCATCTTTCGAATGGTTGCTAACACTCTTGTGGAAAATCCAGCGAATTCTCTCCAGCGAATGATATCGGTTCTTCTTTGTTCATTCCTAATCAGAAAGAACGAGAATTGATCTAAGAGATGTTAAAATCGGATCGGGTTTGCGGATTTGATGGTAGTCCGCTCTCCTACGGTATCTCACATGTTGATTGGTTTTGCTGAACATCTTGTACTTAGTGGTCATACCACTACCTAAAACGATTTTTAACTTCACAAAAGTGTAGAGATGTCTCAAAAACGTGTGCAGTGTTCCAAAAGATAGTGAAATATTAAAGCATTTGATCGCAAATAGTCTTTTCAAAATTTAATCTTATTGATGGAATTAATTGGCAATTGAATTATACCTGTTTTTTTATCTTTACCTATTTACAACAAATTTATTCCTTGATATTTTATCGTGTTCTATATATTTCGAAAACTCGTGGTCTCGGGATGCTAAATATGTAAACCACTTGGTCCTTTGTAGCATAAATATAAACTATTTTTTTACCTAAAATGATTATTCCAAATCTTAAGATTGGTAAACGTCTCTTAAACGTTCCAGTTGGGTCACTCTGCCATCAAAGTGACACAAACTTTTGTAGAGCACTCAACCACAAGGCGTTTGATCTGCGAACTACACAAAGATAGTTCAAAAAGTTTTGTGAAGGCGACACCAACAAATCAAGATTTACCGCGACAGCTTTATAGTGGGGGTTTTATTATGCATCAAGGCAATGCTCGTTTACATGTTGTTCGCGTGACACTGCAAAAGGTTGATTGAGTGAGAACGATATTCTTTTTTATTCAACCGTTTATAGCGGTGGTATGTTGTTATAAATATATACCCACTGATGTCGAGCGATGTGCAAAACTTTCGTTTCAGCTGAGACGAGAACCCGCACCTCACTCTTTCCGGGAATGCGTGCTCTTCCGTTACACTACTGACGCCCATTTTGCACATCGCTCTACATCAAGAGTGAGAACGTTCAATTCGTTCACAGTATACCTCAGATCCCGTTTCAAGTGAGTAACGTCTCTCAGATTGCTTCAACGTTTTCCGGCAAGAAAATGCTTTGCCAAAGTCGATGATGTGACAGTGCATCTATCTGAGTAATTTGCTTCATAAGCAGCAATATTCTATCGTCAAGGCATCGGAATTTACCAGAAATCTAGCAAAACATAATTGATTCTGATGGTACATACTTTGGTTAGAAATTTTTATTTATCAAATTTCAAAAAATTGCTTTCTTAAAAACTTTGTGGCAGCAAAACTTATTTGCTAGCCTAAGATTATTTGATCTGTGAACATTGGTCTGAGTAAAGAAACCTAGAAATTTCGTTTGGCGTGCATTTGCCAAGTTAGTAAAATCAATCCAAAAATGAGAGCCAATTACCTCGCATTGTTAGCAAAAAAGCTCATAGTCAATCAGGGAGAATACTGAGGAGAGTTCGTGGAACGTCGCTGCGATAGGGCGAACGGTTCCAAATGATAAGTATGGTAATGTTCATACTCACTGAACAAGGAAAATTCACATACTGATGCATCTATTATGACTAGATAAACTTGTGATCCGGAACCTTGAAAGGCGGTTGGCCATTGCTTTCTTTTTTAGGATATTTTCTAACTTTATAATCCGTTCCAACATTTTGGCTAAAAAAGCATTGAGGCCTACGCACTGTTGTGATGTGCTAATATGCAGTTATTCTAGAATATTTGGCTATGTTACATATCATCTTAATGCACATTTATCGCATGATGTTTTATTGCTAATGATATATTACTTATTGGTTATCGTGTTTTTGTTTTAGACCATGTAAAGGATGTTAGACAAAAAGAAAATTTGAGTGATTTTTGTTTTCTACGAATTTAAAAAGGGTCGTAAAGCAGCAAAGACAACTCTCAACACAGATAGCGCATTTCACCAAGGTACCGCCAACGGATATACAGTGGTGATTCAAAAATTTCGTGAAGAAGACGAGAGCCTTGAAGATGACGAGAGTAAAGCGGTCATATAAAATTGACAAGGGCCGAATTATCCTTTCAAAACTGAGCGAGCTGTTACGGAAGAACTCAACAGCGGTCATTCTACGGTCGTTCGCCTTCAGCCAAAAGTAGAGCAAAATCGACAGAGAATCCGGACCAGCATAAACCGGGATCATTTTTTCAGCAGCTTAAGATTATCAACTGTGAAAGATTGGCATGGTTTCCCTAAACTATTACACTTGAAATAAAAAAGAGAGAAAAGTGACTCTAGAAAAAAGAATAAGCATTTGCTTGAAGTCGAGATAAGGCTCCGTGGTCCACTCATATCTCAGTGGTCCCGTGGTTAAACTTACATCACACCGCAGTGGAAAAAAGAACAGGATATAAATGGAAGTTAATAAATTATATTTTACATTACACAACCAAAGATTTGTTCGAGATCAATTGAAAATTATACTCTGATAGGATGTTTGAAGGAGCCGTGGCCGACTGGTTTTGATGCTCAACAAGGCGCTCTTGGAACCGAGCTCCAATCCACAATCTCCCCGGCAGTCAACAACAACGTCCTATGGAACGCTGTAGCCAGGCTATCCTAGTGATTGTAAAGAAACTCGCTCAACCACTATTCTGGACGTTCAAGAAAAAGAATAAACGATTTGAGTAAAAAAGAACTGTGAAGGAAGATCACGAGGAAGATAAAGGTCAAGTGTGATAGGATGTCTGAAGCGTTTCATAGATTTGACATGGCGTGTCTAATGTGTAGATTTTACACATGCTTACACGCTACTATATTACTATCCAAAGCCGGAAAAAAGCTAAGAGATGCTCCTCTTCACAAGCACATGAGCTGACACGTCAACGCGAGATTGCAGGAGCTCAGGCAACCGGAAAGTGAGGTCCAAACTTGCCAATTGCTGCAAAGAAGCGATAGAAGAAGACCTTAAAGAAAGAAGAGCAGCAGTTATGGCTGCAGAAGCTAGGAAGGGCAATCGCAAAGTCGAGTGAAGCTTCGCCAATTACGCGATTAAGGTGATTGCACTCCGATATCCAGACGGAACAATTACAGTTTCCAAAAGGGTAATAAAAAAAAGCGTCGGCATTACTACTAAAATCGCTTCAATACTAAGTTCTCTCACCACATGAAGTAAAAAAGGTAAATTTGTCGCCCTACCGCTCCTTACTTCGGAACTTCGACACACTGTTTCGTCCGTGGAGAGTGGAACTGCACCTTGTCCAGACAGGATAAGAACAGAACTCTTAGAGAACCTAATGCAAGTTTTCATATACAGTGATTCGATTTTCGCTTGTTCTCTGTCAGAGTGCAAGGTTCTCAGTCAATGGAAAACCACCAAGACCGTATATTTAAAGGGGAAACCTTCATGACATAGGCAATTATCGCACAGTCAAGTCATCCCAGACAGGATTGACAGACTGAACGGAAGACACCATGCAAGCAAGCGGGGCTTTGAAAAGGATTGAGTACCATGGGCTACATTCACACGATCTCAAGACTCATCAAAGTTTCACGAAACTGTGGAACTCGGTAGGCTAAAAATTTCACACAAACCCAGCACCACTTTTCTTATATTCCTTTTTCGGATGCACCTTCAGCTCAGCTATTCGAAAGTGTTTTCATATTTATGTCGCAGCCGCTATCCGCTTACTCTATTCACCATTTTTTGATTAACAATGTAACAAATCGGGTAGAGCCCTCATCTATCCCCTACGGTTCATAAGGCACTGGAACAACCCACACGAGTGGTGTAAGAAACAGGATTTGTTTGCTTGGGTGCCTTTACATGTCGACAATAATTATTTGTCAGGTTCTTCAGCACCCCCCTACTTGAAGTTGATTACAGCCCTATTTTCATAAATTCGAAGTTGGAATATATAGATAGGCACTCGAACATATGTATTTGTGCTACACATAAAAACTAAACGAATAGGCTAGCAGGTGTGTACTCCAGTGGCTAAAGATGCAGTGTAACACGCGTAGTCCTTAGCTTCATCACGCATCCTTAACTCACGCTTTCCATCTTTTGAAGGTCGGTAATCGGTAAGATTTGTCGGAGAGGTTAGAAACACTGATTTTGATAGTTCGGTAAGTCGCTAAAGTTACTGTATAGCTAGAAATGGGTTCAAACACCTTTAAAGACACTTGGCAAATCAATGTACTTCTCTTTAATAAAGGCATTTTTTAACCAAAATTTATTTAGTACAATATTGGCTGGTATTTCGGCAGTTCCGTCTTTTCCAAGACCTGAAAAGAACAAGTTAACAGGCATATTCGCTAAGCACTTTTATAGCCTTGGCAGAAAGAGATGTATTTCCCTTATCAGTAAACAAATTCTTTTGAAAAACTACCGTTCTAATCTTTGTACGTCTCCAGCTATCCTTGGACACCAGCCGTACAGAGTCTTACAGGAGTGAAAAATGTAACTGAGTCACAAATTGGCAGCCTGAGTTATGGCACGAGATCGCGCGCGATGTTTAAGAGGGAGGGAGAAAAGAACGTTTGAGAAAAATAAGTGTGGAATTCTTTAGAATAATGCTCCACTACTTTTCCCACATTGCAAAGTCGACTCACTCGGCACGTCCTGGAGAAAATGAGTGGCTCACGACACCACATTAACCGTATAACCCTGATATTGCTCCATCGGATTATTATCTCTTCTTTTCCCTAATGCAGCATCTGTGAGGAAAAAAATCCAAAGACTATGACCATCTCGAAAGTAATCTTGCAGACTTCTTTGATCGTTAGCCTCATTCTTTTTGATAGTAAGAAATCCTATTTTGGCTAACAAATCATTGCATATCACTATCTTAGTGTTTATTATATTCTTGATTGTGACTACTTCAAGTTATTAGCAACTGGATTAACAAGATTATCGAAATGCGGAAGAAATTATGGGATAGCTCACTAGTAATACGAATATGACTGGAAGTGCTGCAAACTGTTTTGCCGGTCAAGAAGGCAGAAATGCAGTTGTGCGCAAGAGCGACTGTCTGAATATATTCATGAAGTATATTCGAGCTCTCGACTTTCCATTATATCTAAGGAACCTGATTATGTTGGCACGATGAACACTTAGTCATCAGCAAGTGAAAAGATTGGCTGACCTTTTTATCTTATCGTAATTTATCGCCTTATGAGCTTAGAAAATTCTTAACGTCTTGATCGGAAGCAGTAAAGACTCATTCAGAATAAATAGCTGTCGTCGTGTACTGCTTAGTATAACCATTACTAATGAGCCTCCTACAGCTCGCTTTCTTACTTGGAAACGCATTCGCTCTTCAAGAGGCCAGAAATGAAGATCCAGAGTGCAGAATGACCACCGTGAGCAATTGATATTATTGACGTACATTCGAAAATTCTTATGATGAATCATTTCAAATCAAAATTCTGTGAACGTTCATTCTTATGTTGTTTATCACATTACACTTGTACCATGTGAAACGACTTAATATCACTGCTTAAACAATTTCTTTGCAAGATCCTTTCAATCTCTTCTTGAGTTTCCGAATGATCGCAAGTTATACAACATTCAAACCATTTCCTTTCAGCCAGAAATAATCGCTTACTGGGGGTATCCTGCTCAAACTTACACAGTTACCACTAAAGATGGATACAACCTGGAATTGCACAGAATTCCTTATGGAAAAAATTCGTCTCAAAATCATACATCTACAAAATTACGACCCGTCGTTTTCATGCAACACGGACTTGAATGCACTAGTGCCGTCTGGGTAGCCAACCTACCGAATGAAAGCGCTGGTAAGCCTTCTTCGACATCACCTAATCAGAATCCTGACAGTTGTTCAAAAAAGTCCTACAGATAGAATTGATCCGTCAGGCAACTGCAGCGTGAAACATTACAAGAAAAAAATCAATTTTAGGAAAACAAAATGAGAATTTCATACAGGATTCATTTTTGCCGATGCTGGATTCGATGTATGGCTTGGAAACATGAGAGGAAACATCTACAGCGCAACGCACGTCAATCTGACTACGAGTGATAGCAAGTTCTGGGAGTGGACGTAAGTAATAAAAACTTCTATATTTTGACAGACGTCTAAGAGATACTGCTGTTCATTCCTATATTGACGTGTGACTGCTGATAACATCGATAAAGTAAGCACGTAACCAACCGAAGGGCAAAGAAAAGGCGTCGGTCGGTGTTCATACAGCAAGTGAGTGACCGACAAACCCGTTGAGGGTTCAAGTTTTGATAATTTCTCAGTATCCGTGCAAGTCACGTTTCACCCTGCAATGAAGAAAAAAGGGCACTAAATAAATGTAGAATAGTCTATTTTCAGTGCCGTTTCGGCCCTTCTGAGCGTAACAATAATTTGTGCTCCTCAGATAAATCCCGGTGACCGGGGACCTCTGATAATATCGATGGTAGAAAAATGACTAAGAGAAAGGTGAAACAAGGACTTCGGTTGGCGTGATCGGTAACACTTGAGCGCTCGGTAGCGGTAATCGTGTGTTCTAATTCCACCTGAGATTGCGAATTTCGCTGACATCTCACATTTTTTGCGGTTATGTCTCACATCAAACATATCATATAAAGATGAAATTCTAAATAGTTGCCCAATGAGATATTAGCTGAATAGAACACACACAAGATTAGCTGTTTCACTATGAATCTTTTTTTTTTCTATTTATCCAAGTATTTTGTTACTTATGCAGTATTCGAACTATGTATTCAACCACGATCACTGATAGCTGGAGAAATTAGGCGTTTTTCGAGTCGCGTTTCTCTTTTGAGGAAGTTGAAAGTGGATACCTAGAAATCCGCGTGATTCAGTTGGGATGAGATGGCGACATACGACTTGGAGTCAATGATTGCGAAAGCGTTGAACGTATCTGGAATGGAACAACTCTACTACATCGGCCACTCGCAAGGTACATTAACCATGTTCTCGAAACTTTCAATGGATCAAGTGTTTTCAAAAAAGGTTTGTCGCGTCTTAATGTAAATTTTGTTCTAATAAATTGATAACACCTGCGCAGCCCTTGAATAGTTAAGATGGAGATTGATGTTGAAAAGAGAATAACTTCCACTCCTATGCTTTCAATTACTTTCCACAAAAAGTGGCTCTTTTGCATCTCTTCCTATCCATTCATGTACAACATGTTACAAAATCTATACGTTCAAATCCTTCATGAGGACCATTAGTGAATAGAAGTGCATAGATAAGTGATACCACAAAAAGGGGTTGTAAGAAAATAATCAGCCAAATTTTCTCTTCAAAAAAAATACAGAAAAATAAAACTTCTTCCTTATTTGTTGGATTTTCATAGAGCCGATGTCACTTTTCATAGTTTCGAAGGTACAAGTGCAAGACAGTATGCTTCCATTGCAGATTCGAAATTTCTTCGCACTTGCTCCAGTAGGTTCTGTCGCGAACATCAAAGGAATGCTAAGATTCTTGGCAGAAAAATTCGGACTATTGCTTAGAGTTAGTGACGGACATTTTCTTTATCTATTTATGCTTAACAAATCTGGCATGCCTATGTTTGGTAAACGGTAAGGAACCATCAACTCTCTATCATAAGTCTTGAGTGTTTGAGTTTTGAAAGACGCTAAAAATGTGTAGAAATGTGTCTAGTTAGTATAAGAATTTACTAACTCGTGGTGAAAAGATAAATTTGCTTTTTGCAAAGTCAACTACGTCAATGTTTTCCAAATCTGGAAGCACTGAAAACGAGGAGAAAGCTATGAAAACTGCAAATCAAACCAAGGAATTAAGTTTTACATATAGTTCTTGTTTTCTGACCATAACACTTTCTGCATATTCATGCCACATTGATCCATAACTGAATCAATAACTCCAAAGGAAAAAGATTTTATCATTATCTAACTTCTTTGATCATCACATTTTCCTTCAACTACTCGTCTTATGTAAATTTAACAGCTTCAAGAACACAAGCGTATTTCAGTTACATTTTCATATATTTGGTGCCCGAAAATTTCCTCTTGACAACTGGATATCGAGACTGATTGTGAAATCGGTATGTGGTGGAACGAAGTTGGAAGTGGAATTATGCGATAAGATTATCTTTTCGCTTTCTGGTCCTGAAAACAACCTAATGAACAAGGTTAGTGACTGACAAACATGTCCACTTTGTACCTGTTCTCGTAGCTTTTACGATACGGTCCTTTTGCACGACGATGAGAAAAATCAAGTTATAACTTCAGTTCGATTACAATTAAAAAGTAAGAAATCTAAGCAATTTCACCGATTCATGGTGGTGCTGAGTGGAAGAATTGATATGTCAAAACACACCGTGTTATCAAGCTCATACGTTTCCACCTTCAATATGTCACCACTTATTTTTACTTATCCAATAATTAATAAGACTTTGAATTTCAAATCAGAAACTTTAGAGAAAAAATTCCGACTTTCTTTTATTTTCACTGCTTTTTTGCTCTGCCATGATGGCTCAATTGTACATCTAAGAATGTTGAGTGAACTGAACTAACGTTTTACCCATACGGATGGCGCGAGCTAGCATTAACACCATCAAGGCCACAGCTTTGCTACCACTTTATCTTTGATTAAACAATCGAAACTGCCAGCAACCCTTGAATTTTAACTTCATTTGAAGTAAACACTCAATCACTAAGTCAGCGATGAATTGGAAATGGGTGCTGGTTTCAGACACGAATTCCTGTCTACACGTCCAATATGCCAGCTGGTACTTCATCCATGAATATCATACACTGGATGCAAATGATTAGAACGGGCATGGTGGCTAAATACGATTACGGTAAACGTGAAAACATCAGAAGGTATGGGCAGGTAAGGCTCTTCTACAGTACTTGGAATGCATTATGTTTGCACCTGAACAAATTGGTATTTGGTACTCGCTTTTTCCATTTCATGCTTCAAGTGTAATTTGACTCCAAACTAGATAAATAACTATGGCTTTAAGTCTTTGAGTACGACAGGCCCACCTCACTACCCTCTCCTCGCCGCACGCGGCAAGGTTTTCGCAGTGTCAAGTGGTTAGATATGCCAGCCAACTGGCGAAAGGTCGCAGGTGTGATCTCCTATCAGGACGCTTCATAGCAGCAAACCCTAGCCTAGCAAACACGGCGAAGGTGAAAGATAATTTTGCTGGTGCTGCTTCAGCACTCAGAGGTATATGTGTATATATTTATCAGTGTATATATGTATCAGAAGGTATGCTTGCATATATATATATATATATATATATTATATATATATATATATATATCACCTGTATCACCTGTCGTCCCGTTGATCGTCGAGTGACTCGAGCGGGTACCAGCACTCTTCCATTTTTCCCTATCGCGTGCAAGAGTAGCCGAGTGGATTCTCCTCGCTCTAAGGATTCGCTGAGCATCATATCTTTCTTCCATCGCTTTCGTGAAGAAATCGGACCAACGGGTCAGTGGTCTTCCTTTAGAGCGCTTGACGTCCCGAGGAATCCAGTCGGTAACGGCTCTCGTCCATCGGTTGTCGTTGAAGCGCATCACGTGTCCGGCCCACCTTATTTTCGATATCCTGGCGTGTAGAACGACGTCTCTGATTTTCGATCGTTGACGTAGGTCGGAACTTCGGATCCTTTCTCTCATTTGCGAGATACGAGATACTCTTAGCATCGACCTTTCGACTGCGCGTTCGATAACGCCAAGTGATCTTTCATCCTGCTTACGTAGCGACCAGGTTTCTGCTGCACGTTAGGGCAGGGATAATTGTGGAGTCGAAAAGGTGGGCACGGAGTCGGATGTTCTTTGTCCTCTTCACTACATCTTCGATGCTATTAAACGTTCCCCAAGCCGCTCGTTTCCTCCTGCTCAACTCTGGAGCTAGGTCGTTCATCATATTGATTTCACGACCTAGATAGACGTAACTGTAGCATTCGGAGATTGTCGTTCCGCTGAGCGTGAATGGGGCATTAGAAACCCATCCGTTCCTCATGAACATTGTTTTCGTTAGATTCAGTTGAAGACCGATCTTTCCACAGACATTATCGAAATCGGTCAACATTCGTTCCGCTTGGCTGATGTTTGGTGTTATGAGAACGATATTGTCAGCAAAGCAAAGATGGTTTAAATGTCGACCGTCAATTTTCACTCCCATTTCGTCCCATTCTAATGTTCGCATGACGTTTCGTAGGGTGGCAGTGAATAGTTTTGGCGATATTGTATCGCCTTTTCGAACACCTCTTCTTACGTCAATGTTGATATTGTTTTAGAATGGAGACATTTTGGTCTTAATACTTTATAAAGCTCAAGAAGTACCATTATGTACCGAGTAGGGATGCCCTGGTTATCCAGAGCCTCTATAACCGCTTCTGTTTCTACTGAATCAAAGGCTTTCTTCAGATCGATGAAAGTGAGACAGAGTGGTTGTTTGTACTCTCGTGAAACTTCAGTGAGTATTGTGATCGTGTGGATGTGGTCTATGGTACTTAATCCTTTTCGGAACCCTGCTTGTTCGCATGGCTGTCCTTCGTCCAGTGTTCTGTCAATCCTGTTTAGGATGACTCGAGTAAAGAGTTTATAGAGAACGGACAGCAAGCAGATTGGGCGATAATTGCCTAGGTCGCGAAGGTCTCCCTTTTTGAACAACAATACGGTCTTGCTGGTTTTCCATTGAATAGCAACCTTGCATTCTGACAGGTAGCAAGTGAAGAGCCGAGCCAGGGTGTTGATGAGAACTGGCGGCAGATTCTTCAGGTATTCTAGTCTAGTCCTGTCTGGACCGGATGTTGTTCTGTTCTTCACCGAAGATATAGCATGTCGGATTTTGGAAGGGAGGACCGGTGGGACGACATATTCGTCCTCTTTCAATTTATATCACGGTAAGAGGACATGGGTAGCGAAGAAATCCGAGTAGCAGTGGTGGATGATTATCTCCACAGCCTTTCTCGAAGCTGTAAGTGTCCCGTTAGGGTATCGGAGTGCAGTCATTTGGTCTTATAGTTGGCGAAGCCTCGCTGGGCTTTGCGAATGCTCTTCCCAGCTTCTGCAGCTTCTGCCATAAATGCTGCTCTTCTCTCTTTGAGGTCTTTTTTTATCGCTTCTCTGCAGCGTTTCTCAAGTTCGGACGTGAGGTTTCGGTTGCCTGCAGCTCGTGCGATTCCACGTTGACGTATCAGCTCGAGTGTCCGCGGAGACAAGAGTCTCTTCGTGACCTGAGGACTTTCGGCTTTTATAGCGCTAAGGTGATATATTATGTCATGATATGATTTGATAAGGATATAACATGTTTTGAGCTGTTAGCATTGTAATAGCTACGAGTTCAACTGCACTTCACCGCAGTGTCAGGTAACTCCATCATCTGACTTTTAGTGATTTATTGCTCGGAGTCGATTCCTTCATAGTGGATTATTTCACCTCAGCGGATCGGTTGAACCGAGGGAGGATGCTATTAATGAGTTCTAATAGGGCGATGCAGGAATCTGTGTAGCACTAGATCTAACAGCTCAAAACTGTTATATCCTTGACAGATTTATAAACAACAAGCTTCACGAAGTCTACTCGAGCCTCAAAATACTCAGCACTTTGACATCGATGGATTTAGTCTTCAGCAGGGTTGAGCTCCTGCGTATTTGACTTGCTCGAGGATTGCCATCTGTCATTTGGCTGTTTCCATACTTTTGAGACGAAGACTTATAGTTGTCGAACTCACGGGGCCTCAGCATAACGGATTATCTCGTATAGTTCATACTGAAGCAAGAGTCTCGGAAACTCGCTACACTAGCGTAGAAACGATTAAAATAGCTTTCACACGCAGTTGGGACGAAATTACGGTGGAAATGTGTGCGAGCAACGTTGAAAATCTTCTCAATCGGCTTATCAAATGTATATAGGCCAAAGGAGGCAATTTTAAGACATTGTTATACACTTTTCTGTTATTTGCTACAGCTTTGATCTGATAAACATAGTTAACCCTTAAATCAAATGCAGTCATTTGTTTATATAGTATTTTTACAGTATTAAAATATCTGGACAAACTATCAGAACTTTTTGCTCACCCTGAAAATACTGGCGTGATCGCCGCAAGCCAAGCAAGTGACAATCGGCAATCGATGAACTCTAAAGAATGCCATGGGGATCCTTTCACCGTAGGTTGAGTGTAAATATATATACATCGATTGCTTTATATGTAGGGGTGTGTTCCCGAAGAACTGACTGGACCGAGAGACACCGTGCTACTAATGAGACTGAAAGGCCGAAACATTATTTAAGTACCATAAGAGAGCTTACGAAAGGCTTACGATTTGCTGTCAAAAGGTACAGATCTCTTACTTGGTGTTGACTTAACATATTTTTAGGCTAATCCTCCACAATACGACTTTACTCAAATCCAGACACCTACCTACCTGTACATCGGGGAGGAGGATTGGTTAGCTGATCATAAGGATATCTACGGCTATCTGATTCCTAGGATTTTTCACACACTCGCCGTGAGTCCAAATGTCTATGTAGAGATTTTAATGTTCTACACCGTACCTGACTACTAATACGTTCAGAAATACTTAGAAAGCCTACAAGGTGCTTTGGCTACCTTAACTTATTTTGTCACGTAACATAGAGTGCAAATTCACACTGATATCACACTGTAGAAGGTTGTAAAATGCTATTATATTGTGATATATTTGGTAGGACAAGTTAACCCTTATGAGGACCATGTGGGACATTTCGTCCATACCGCGCGAAGTAAAATCTCCTCGGCTACTATAATGATGGCCCCGTGCTCCTTGAGAAAGGCGGCGCACTTCGTAAGAAGATACAACTGATAGCACGATGGATGCGAGGGGACGCGCCCAGGTTCTGAGAGAGCATTTCCATCATCTAATGATGGAATTTCATCCAAACAGCTTTCACAGAGATAATCTCAGTAAAGAAGAAGAACATTCGTATTTTCCATATTTCGTCTACATTAATTATGTTTTAATGAGAATAATTGGCTACATGATAACAATCATGATAGTAATGATTATGCTAGTGATAGTGACAATGTTTATGACAATGGTAGTGATTGTCAATTAGAATTTTTTTTTAATCCACCGTTTTCAGCGGCGGTATAATGTCATACATATACCCAGTAATGTAGAGTGGTGATCAAAACTTTCGCACATCTTACTCTAACCCCGAGCGCGCGCTCTAACCCGTTGCACTACGGATGCCCATTTCGCACACCACTTTTTCTACGCTACAAGGCATCTATCTGTCAGCCGCCAACCAATCAAAAGTTTTGCACACCATTCTACATAACTGGATATATCTATAACATCACACCGCCGCTAAAAGTGGTTAAATAAAGGAATTCCATTTGGTCATCAATACCCAATATTCTGTCAGCGTGACTGGGATCAATGTCGACACCGGCTACCCGAGCCAGGCAGTTGACGGTTGGCGGCTGACAAATATATGCCATGTAGCATAGAAAGAGTGATGCGCAAGATTGGCGTGAGTGGTGTAACGGATAGAGCACGCGCTCCCGGAAACAGTGAGGTATGGGTTCGAATCCCGCCTGACGCGAAAAAGTGATCGTGGTCATAGTGATAATGATAACGGTGAAGATGATAATACTGATAATGATAGCGATAATGTTAATGATAGTGGTGACAGTTGTAACGATAGTGGTGAAAAGACAAAGACTGCAGCAAAGACAAATAGTCGTAAATCAGATCGATCGACAAATTTCATTGCATTGCAATGTCAGAATTATTTTTGACAAACAAACTTTGTTTTGTAATTGTTTTCGCATAACCTTGTCGATCGTACTCTCCTCTGTCCTTGTAGTCAATCTCAATTTTCTCACGTTTCAAATCAGCACTGTAACGGCGGCGTCTCTTACCGTGAGAATAAAGGCGCTCGTGACAGCGGAGACGCAGGAAGCACAATAATCTCGAACAGCGACGCAGGTGGCCAGCCTCGCGAGTGCCGCTTAAGCGAGAGCGCGGCGCCGTCTGCTTGTCAGCGGTGGTCGTCAAAGGGTTAAGCATTGATCAGTCTAAGATAAAAATTGGAACGCATCAAGGCTTTCTCGATGAGGATATATTTTGTTTCGAGGTGTCAAGTCTAGCGGTATACAGGCGCTCGTTTCGTCCCATTGGGACTCGACAGTACTACTCTCCCTCAGTTCAACCGATGCCCTGAGGCTAAATCCTCTGTAAAGGGATCTACACCGAGTAAAAAATAATCAACCCAAGTCAGATGTCAAAGCCCTTCATAGAGGATTTATCCTCAAGGAATCGCCTAAACCGGGGGAGGGTGGTACTGATGAGTCAAGTAGAACGAAGCACGTACCTGTGTACTACTGGACTTGACAACTCAAAACAAGTTATATCCTTATCAGATTATATCATTTTGTGCGGGTCTATAAAAAAGCTATTTATAGGAGAGGTATGATTCATTATAACTTCCTCGATAGTAAAGCAAATATACTGACCTGCATTTGAGTGAGCAATTCATAGTTAATTATTTTGCAAACATTCTATTCTTGATGAATCCTAAACATCTTTAGATGAGCACTGTGCTGCCCAAGTACACTCATATTGACTTCATATGGGGATTAGGAGCAGCAAACGATGTGTATACACCAATTATAGAAATCATTAAGGACGAAGAGAGAAAGAGGATAACCGACAATTGAAAAAAATGAACATGGTGTCGCTTGTTGGAAGACTTTTCAATGACCTGTGAATGTCCTGAGATGAATATTAAGAGAACGTGTTAGTTATTCACAAAGTGTGCGCAGTTGATAAAATCTGAACAAAAAATTACCTTTTCATGTTCAGCTTCTATTTGCTGCTTTTTTATGAGAGTTACGGTGTCAATTATATCTATGACAATGCTGAAAACCGAGCAAACATGGGAACAGTACGTGCAACCTACTGCCGGAGGCACAACGCAGTGGGTCATCGAAGCTCTCGCTCTTTTTTCTCTCATACATGTTCTATCATATCTACTTGCGCTATCAGTATTTATTCGTTAGCAGAAATGATTTTGAGCACAAATCCACAACGCACTCAGTCAAGATAAAGTCATGAAATCACTTTCTTTCACTTTATCACTTTACCATCTTTTTTTGACTCACACAATTTTTTACTGCGCGGGTTCTAGTAACTTAGCATTTGATTCGTCACCTCGCGTTCATTTCGTGATTAAGGATTTGTCTTTTTATGAACGCCGTAGAATACTCATTGAGTACTTCTCTCGAGGGTAGGAAGAGTAGAACGTAGATCAGCCCGCGCGTCGCGGCGAACATCACGACCACTCACCCACGACGCTCCTGTGGCAGAGTATGATATCAAACAGTCGATTTTTCATTATAAGACGACAAATGAAAAGTCGACCTCATTTGCTCGAGATGTTTTTACAGGCGTGTTAGAAATCCTTCAAAACCTTAGATTCCTATCCAAAGCCCGACGCAGCCGGTTTTTCAAAACACACTTTTATAACGCTATAAATCCACGCAAAACTATGTCTCCGACGTGCATGTTTTTCGCCTGACAGAACTTCTTCTTCGGAATATTTATAGTCATCTAATATCGTAATTGTTCCTTATTCCAACACTGCGCTTATAGCCTAGAAAGACCATTCCTCTGGAACGAAGTAAGGAAAATAAGATTGATTCACATGCGCGAACAAGGTGGTCTTTGGCTAGTTCACCGGCCGCTGGCTGTGGCGGCAAGGTCGTCTGGGGCGAAATTGATTGATTTTTGAGCACATGAACTACAGAAAAGATGTCCTAGTATTTAAATGTCTTTGAGTCACTGTCGGAGACAATGAGGGCATTCTGGCCTCCTGAGGTGGTCATAATAATGATTGATTCCTTGGTGTTAATGGAAATCAAAAGTCTATGGAGTCTCTTGTAGTAAAGTCATACGTTTTACTTGTATTTTCTCTTTAGAAGTGGAAAAGAATTTTCCGTTTGAATAACAAAGGTCGTACTAGCATAAAACCGGTTGAAAATCTACCGCCAATTGGGCAGCTCCCATTGCTGCCTCAGCCAGCGGCCGCTAAATTGGCCAAAGACCACCTTGATCGCAGATGAGAATTCAACTTATTTTACCTGCTGCATTTTGGAGAAACGGTCTGTTCGGGATGTAAGCACAGCGATGGAAGCAGAAACGACTATGCCGTCGAATGCTTACTAATACTTGAAAGAAAGAGTCTGTCCGGATAGAATTACGTACGTCTGCAACGCAAGAAGTCGCCTCCTATAGCAGCGTCAGAGCCTGTGAAGTGAGGTTGTCTTTCGAGTGGTCACTAACAGTCCTATAAAAATCTCTTTCCATGGAATGTGGTCGGCTTTCATTTGTCACCACATGATCAGAAAGGACTCAATAATCTTGACAAAGTTGAGATAAAAGCAAGGCTAAAAGTCTAATGTAAAAAGGAATTAAACTTGCGATTTCTCCCTTGTTCTAATTTGCGATCACTGACGACTTTCCCTGCACTTTTAAAAATGAGCTCAACACTTCAAAGACCTACTTGTAGAAATATTCAAACATTCCCAATGTAGTAGCAACTTTGCTGCTTGATGATGTTAAGCGCGAGCCATTCATCCCACACAAATAATACAGGTAGTCCCTAGATTAGATAACACGATAAGTAGTTTCTTTCGCATAAAGTAACGCTTACGAATGCCATAAACGTTCACTCATCCCATCATGTTTGCATTATTATACGAATAGAGCTCCAATAGCACGTTAGGGTCTAATGAAGGCCCAAACTATGTTGTCAGTCTATAATATTTGAGGATTTTTCTTTCTCTTATGAATTTTTAGGTGCTACTCGAGCAGAATTATCCTGCAATCCCGAAATAAGAGTGCTTGGGTGCTCTTACCTGAAGTTCAAATAGTGGGCGACGCTGGGCATGCGTAGTAATAATGAGCTTCACAAATGAATTGCTTATTACTGAAAAATTTCAAAGTATGCAAGGAGAAAGCTTCAGCAGCAGCTGACATAACTGTCACATGTTTAAACTGAGTTTACATCATTTATACTCATATAGAGAAACTGTTCATTGCATTTAACATCATAGAAAGCTTGAGTACGCCTATCACACCTGTGTTGAAGTGTATGGTTCTGAAGATGTAAGAACCAGATGGTCTATGGAGTGAAATCCCTGCCTACTCAAAAGGGCATGTGTCGCATGTCGTTTTGATATATGTACTTTAACACATTAGGAACCATGTTGGCCATATTGATCCATGGTTCGCGGGTCGCGCACCAGAGTTTTATACGGCGCAAGCATAAAAAGTGGAAATATGGCCAATATTATTTGGTATATTGAGTTTACAAGAGAACACTATCAGTGCTCAGTGATGAAATATCACTACAGAGAATCCTGTGAGGATTTTAATGCATTTTTTATTAAAAGAACGCCATTTGTTGAGAAAAAAAACTATTTTTCAACACGAGAGACCATACCTTTCCAGAAGCGAACACATTTCCAACAGTTATTTTTCCCTTTTTTTCTCATGTTTTATGGTCGTTCGATAGCTCGAAAAATGTCGACTCTTATGGCATGCACGGTTTGTGGTTTCAACTTTCATAGAAGACTTTGCAATCGTGGTCCATTTTCTGGACTTCACGGCGGAATTTTCGTTCCTATTTAGTGATATTCAAATTTGATTAGATGGATTAGTACTGGAAAACATAGTTTTTGTGAAGAGACCTTCCAGCTTATCGAGAAGGTTACTTTTTCTTACGACCTGAATGGAATGCAGTCTCATTGTGTGAATGTGCTCGTACTTTCTCTCCTATTCCAGTCAGCAAAGCTTTTTCATTAGATTCTTAGTAAATATTCAAGAGCTCGAAAACAAAAAAATCAGTATTGAACCTCATTTATAACTTGTTTATAGCCTAATGTAAAATTCTCTTATTTATGAGGAGAGTTTTATATTAAGCCGTAGTAGCAAAAAAAAGTGACTTTGTGCTCAAGAGCGTATGTGGAGCAGTGGTTACAAATGTTTTGCATCGTGCACGAAGTCATTGGTTCTATTTCGCACTCATGTCTCACCAAGCCTTCCGTCCCTTCGTATCGGTAAAATTGTACCAAACTTGTTTAGGAACATAATTAGCACTGGGTCGATCTCTCGGTAGGCCACCGCGAGACATTGTACAGGCCAGATATGCGTTTAGTCACGTCAACACGAATATAATTTGCAGACGACTGCATGGCGCATATCTCAAAGACTCTTCGACGCCAATAACTGCATCCTTCTAATTTTTTACTCTAGTGGTGCGTCGTTCCAACTACACCGCGAACTCTGTTCAATCCTATGAAATGGATTTATTTTCTATGCATACTACTCGGCACGAAAGAACTGGATTTCGGGAGAGAGCTCTATAAGCGAACTTTCTTTGAAATAATGCTCATATCCCAAAAACTTCTCTTTTTGAAGAAGATGCATAACTTGGGAGACAAGATCTTTTAGTCACATTTTTTCTTCTTTGTTTCAAAGATGTTAAATGTGAGATCCAAATACCCGCATTTTTGTCACCTAAACTTCCTACTTTTTTAACGTCGTGAATATTTTGTTGAAAATATTTATTGTGCGATCAAAACTTGGTAATCACATTGATCAAAAACATGCTATCAACCATTTAATCAGAATTTTTGTACCCTTTTTCACACCACTAGTCTATAATCTTTTTACATCCAGCTATCTTTAGTTCGTCACACATATTTGCCTGCCCTTCGATTAGCTCGTAATGATTGGTCAGGGACAATTCATGAAAGTTGGATAGCTCCTTGAATGTGAGCATAAGGTCGCTTTGAACACTTGCTTGTCGTCATCGAAGGCTAAGGTTTTGTTTGAGAGAGCTTTACTTGACCCAGTGTCTGCGACAAATGCTTTGTCTTCTTTGAATTGAACTTCCATGCTGTCATCAACTTCATCATCGATTTCCCCTTCGGCACTTTGAGCATGCTATGAAAAAGATAAATTACTCACATGGGTAAGGAGGAATGTTATCCATCGGAAGCAGAAAGCAGATCAGGTCTCCCATGTAGTTAAGGAAAGCTGCAACCGGCTACAGATGGTTTTATTGAAGTTATTTGGGGAGGTTGGAACCGGAAAAAGTACAATAGTTTGTCTTGAGTCTAATCAACTAAAAAGGAATGCATAGAACACCTGGATCATCGTCCTTATTCAGTGACAAATGCTGCCCTGATAAATGATGTTCATAGCGCAATACAAGATGATAAAAATACTTATTGCTCTCAAAGGATAAAACGATAAACGACAAAGCTCTTGGCATTGATCAATCCTTGGAGGATACGCCATACACTTGCCTTCATTTTTACCTTCGAGTGAGGTGATTGGATGCACATCTGGCCTTTACAAAGACTCGCAGTGGCCTCCAGCTAGATCGAGTCAGTGCTTATCCTCCCAAACAAGTCTGCGACCACTCCGGTACCAATCTACCGATCCCGAAAGGATGGATGGCTTGGTGAGCCATGAGCGCGAGATCAAACCATCGACCTTGGCTGCGGTGCAGAGCACCAATTACTTCTGCGCTACATGTTCTTTCTCTGAAAGGATAGAATAAAGTAATTTTTGTATCATATAATGGTCCTAACTCCTGAAATACGCTGATAATGGAAAATTGGGGAAAGTTCAGTGACATCGCAAGCAGTGTACAATACTATTTTAAGCAAACTATTCATTGCCTGTAATTACTATCACAATCAGATTTTGAGGTAGATGTCATGAGATTGTACCAAAATTGGGAGATTTATCTCGTAATATCTATTTGGAAGTACGCAGTAGTAATATGATTTATCATTTGACGAAATCATATTGATTATATATTGCTGACGCCTATTTGTAGCAATAAATAAAGGTGATTGCACTTGGTTCAGGAAATCGATGATAAACGTGAGTGAAATGTGGGCAAATATAAATGAGAAAGCATGAAATCGTTCAGTAAGAGTCCTAACTATTTTTGATTTTCTTCTTTGAGCAGAACACGAGGTGTTACATTAAACTTTATTCGATAGCTGACGTTTCGGCAGTTCGCCTTCTTCAGAGCCTGGAAAGGTCAAAATGTTTGCAATACAATCAGTCAAACACCTCCATTACTTCTTTAGAGAAAATCACCAGACCTAGATTTCAATCGCATCAAGCAAAAATCAACACTCAACATACTCACCGCTTTTTATATGTGTTCCACTGAATGATCCAAGTGGAGATCACCGGAAAGAGAGACACATAGGCTCGTAATGCACCCTACCCATCAAAACAACAGTCTTATATACTGGCTCATATCACGAGTGTTTACAAGGCATTCCTCCCTGCGGTTTATGGTTGGATTGGTCGTATTAATCCAAAATGCTTCCAAGATCTTTCGCGCTGATGTTTTTTGCTCCTGCGCAAGGATGGTGACTTCGATTTCAAAATCAACTCCGTCGTGCTTCTGTGCTCTATGCGTCCCTAGCGGGGTGTTTTGTCTATTAAGACGCTTGTCAGCTAGGTGTTCTTCTATGCGTGCATAGAGCGGCCTACCCGTTTCGCCTACATATTTATCACTACACGCTTTGCAAGAGATTAGGTAGACTGTACCTACGCTCATGCAATCACCGTCTCTGCCGTTAGGACATATTTTACAATCTTTCGTTATGCAGAGACGGTCATATAAGCGGTTTCGAACTAATTGGCGTTTTAGAGTATTCGGTGGTATTTCAATAATGGCCACCGATTGCTCTAAACCCGCTCTTTTCAAACATCGTTTTATAGCTGTACTAATCTCATTTGAATAGAACGGGATGATAAACGGGACTTTCCTTTCAACTAAGTTTTCGTTCGGAGGCGCATTATTTCCTCTAAACCTAAGCCGAGGGGCTACGAATTCGTATCCATTAGAAGTGGCTATTTCCCGCGCCAGTTTCACGGATTCTACTCTCTGCTCCTCCCCGGTACATACATTGGCTGCTGTTCGAAACATGTTTTTTACTAGCGCCTTTTTCGTATGTGAGGGATGAGATGAGAGATAGTGAACCAGGATATTCTTACTACTTGGCTTTCGGTACCACTTCGTTATGTAGCCGCTCTCAGTTAAGCTTATTTGCACGTTCAAGAATGGGAGCCAATCGTCTTTTGGTATCTCACGGGTGAATCTTATATACTCTGACTGTTCATTCAGCAATCTAAAACAATTATCCAGCTCCTCTTGAGTGGAACAGATAATCAAACAATCATCTATATACCTACAGTAGAGTAATGGCCGGAGATCCATCACTGGTGCTTCCACTTTAGACATAAAGGCAATGGCCAGGCTAGGTGCCAGTCGCTGTCCCATTGCCAGCCCTCTGGTTTGAGCATAATAATTCCCGGACCATCTGAAGATTGAGCAGTTCAAGCACTCTTTTAGTAGGATCATGAACTGCTCAATCGTCAAGCCATACATGTTTACAGCTCCCTGGTGTTGTATAAGAAGCTCATGTGTGGCTTGCAATGCGGAGTCATTCGACACGTTGGTATATAAAGCAGTGACGTCGAATGACTCCATTACGTACGCGTTGTTCGGGTTCGCGTTACGTAGACGATCCAGGAACATCTGAGTGTTTGTCAGATGGGCTGGAATGTGTCCTAGCAACTGGGATGTTATTAAAGTCAAGAACCATGCTATCCTATCCGTCGGTCCGCCTACACAACTGATGATAGGTCTAACTTTGAATATAGATGGATCGTTAGACATCAGATCATCAGTGGATACTAACTTATGTGTTTTTATAAGCAAGTATAAGACAGGACATGTTGGTGACTGGATTTTTAATTGAGAAATGATTAGATGGTCTTAAGCCTGCCGCTTTTGCCGTACGGACCCACTCACTGTTTAATTTGCGGTTTTGCCTTTTGAATTCCTTTACAGAAGATGATCGGTTAAGCGAGGCATCTCGAGATGCTTGCTCGTTATTGCGATATCTAACTGTCGAGGAATCACAACAAATTCTCCACCCTTATCACTAACTGATAGCCTTATCCTACCTTCGCTACATAACTCTCGAATTCTACACGCTTCACTCAGGTTAACGTAATTTCGAACCACGGGTCTTAGGTTCCATAGAGTGTAAATAATGCGCCGTGCGAACTCTTTGCCGTAACATTAATTGAATGAAAGGACCAGTCACCGCGCCACGTATTCCCGTGTTCTTATCGCCACATATGAGATTAAGCTACCAAGCCTATTAAGACACGATGTAGGGACCAAGATCCCGCGGGGTTCGAAGCAAAGCACACCATCGCCGGCCCTCCTTGGGACCGACACTTATTAGTTAAATACACGATACCTCTAATACCGCCCCAATTAGCTTACGTAAACGTCTCATATCTTAGATCGTCTTGCAAACGATACAGTCTATTGTAAACTACGTCCCCCTATCACGGCA
>JAHQIW010004748.1:0-83690 GCA_019055375.1 Parelaphostrongylus tenuis
AGCAGCAGTACGTCGACGTTCTGTGAGGAGCCGTTGTTTGTCTATATCCAACCGAACAGCAATTCTTAAGCGATTCAATAAATCACTCATTACAGATGAAATACAGGATCAGCTATACGCCATTCTTAACCCCCGAGTGCCTTTGATTAGGAAAGGAGTTGCAAATTATTAAGCTAAGAAGTAGCATAATGCACTTACCAATTTCTTATTCTTCTTAAGAATGGAAAGTAGGCAGCCATCTAGTCCGTGAGGTCCACAAACCCCTTATTCTTATAGTTTTTCAACAACTCTGGACTTCGCGTCAGAATTCATTTCGAAACCGTAATGCTGTCCAAAGCATCTGTACTTCTCTCTTGTCTAACCATCTTAGTACCATCACGCCATCCCGATTTTGAATTTCTCTCCTCACTCGCCCTTCCGCAGATTTCCCCGCATGAACTTTTTTGGCGTACCTTTGTACCTTTCCGCCTCTTCTTGCAGGTTGCGTGTCATGTGTGTGTTTTTCTGCAACAGTTTTTTGGTTGGAGGGCGCGGCGGTGTACCAGTTATCGGCGTAAAGGTGCCTTCCTTGATGGAGGTAGTGAATGCCAACTGCAAAGCTGGTGTACACGCTGAGAAGAGATGTATACATCGATGAGTCGATGGTGCCATTCAGAGAAAGAACCAAGCTCCGCCAGTACGCTCTTTTGCAAAAAGAACAGATTAGGTATAAAGCTCCTTCAAAGTTTGCGGTGAAAGGGATACGCATAAAAGACAATAATGTACACAGGTGCGGATACATCTCCCAAATCCGGAGAGCCTTTATCGGATTGTGTGGTGATGGATTTGATGGACGGCCTGCTAGATCAAGGAAGGCACCTTTACGCCGACAACTGGTATATCGCCGTTCTCCCAACCGAAAACTGTTGCAGAAAATACACACCTGACTGGAACCTGCAAGAAGAGGCGGAAAGGTACAATGTACGCCAAAGGGGTTCATGCAAAGGAATCTGCGTAAGGGCGAGTGGAGATCCGTGCAAAATCGGAATGCATGATGCTACTCAGATGGTTAGAGAAGAGAGAAGTGCAGAGCAGTGCTTTCGACAGCATACGGCTTCGACGTGAATTCGGACGCGAAGAAATTCAGAGTTGTTGAAAACTACAAAAATCAGGAATTTTCGGCCCTCACGGACCAGATGGCTGCCTACTCTTCATTCCCTAGAAGAATAGTACGTGCATTTTGTTAGTTCCCAGCTTCATAATCTGCAATTCCCTTCTTCAGGTACATGCATATCCTCTTTCATGTCGTCTGTAACATACTACTGCTAAACGCTCATAGAACGCAGTGCACCAATAAAGAATGAATCACATTCAATGAGTTTAACGAGGCGGTTTATGCCAGTTATCTGCAGGACAATTCTCCTTCAGTGGCGATTACCAGCGTCTTCGAAAAGTTCTCACCTGAAGAATGTCGCCGATGTGAGTGCTATGAAAAGATGTCGACTGAAAATGATTCCGATTATTTCCGAGATCACGTTAAAAAGACAAATGCTAGATGAGTTCAATATGCAACGCCATTTCTGCTCGATGTGTTATGATCCCGCAAATCTCTGTAAGCCCAGCTATGTCACGTAGTTTCTTTTTGTAATCAAGAGACAGATATTTCATAAGTATTAATTGTATTTGTTTTGCATTGATTGTATTATCGTATTATTTAAGATGTAATACGGTTTTGATTTGATATTGTTATATGTAAATATAATATGTTGTCATAGGTTGCACAATTTTGGAAACTATTGTTAAGGGTTGCAGATTGCAGTAAATGGTAATGAATAAATTACATAGTTTGATCGCTTGTGTTACGGCATTACTATATGGAATATGGTGTGACCCGGAATGCCAAAGATTTGAGCATATCTAGTGAACACAAAGGACAGACGTGATTGGTGGGGCTGAGCTAGTAGCGAAGCCAGACACGCCCATGGGCCCGTGGTGCTCACCGGTCAGAAGCCAACTCACGCGCCAGGGGGGCGCGCCATTTGATCAGTTCCCTGACAGGTCAGAGGTGGGGGTACAACTTGAAAAAACCCTATAACGATTGACTCAGATACTACGAGATTTTCTCTACACGTTCATATGCTTTCCATGGTTCCCGCGGATTATACGCGTGAGGAAAATGAAAGCGCGCGATAGGTGTGAAACATAATGTTATTTGGGATGCTACAGCGTTATAGAAGGGTGTTTTGAGAAACCGGCTACGTAGGGCTCTAGCCAGAGATTTAAGCTTTGGAATAATTACTAACACTCCTATGAAAAATTCTTGTACAGCGAATGAGGTCGAATATCCATTTATCGCTCTCTAACCTATAAGTACCCAAAAAAACAACAACAAAATATCCAACATTCGTTATCGAGTCTTTCTCTTCTTCACAACCGATGATGCGAGCCGATTACTCACAGTCACAGCCTCAAATTTTTTACATCCTTTACTTACTTTATTGGTACTTTATTTGATCTGTCATCACTATGTTCTTTTCTCACTATGCGCATCTCAGTACTTCTAGCATTCAACTCGTTTTCTGTCTTCTTCTTGCACGGCATAGAACAGTGGTTGAGCGAGTCGCCTTGCAATCTCAAGGCTAGCCTTGCTGTGACGTTTCATAGGACGTTGTTGTTAACTGCTGGAGAGAACCAAGGGGGAGGGTGGAATGGAACTTGGCCCCACGCGCACCGCGACAAACATACAACCACTCGGCCACGGCGCTACCAATTTTTACCATTCTTGCGACATTAGCTAAATTATGGAAGGCACTATTATTAATTGATAAAGCCGAGGTCGAAGGACAGTCGATTTCCAAAGTCTTTTTGGTTCTGTTGATTTTGAATAGACACTAGCAGCTCTCGGAAGGTCGTCGAATCTTCTTCAAAGAGTGCAGTGTGGTTCGCCCCGCCCACATGGGAGTCGCCACTACTCTCCTGACGCAGACGAGTTTCCGCACGGCTTGATACTCGAATTTTTATTTACGAATTTAAATAATTATCCCCTGGTTTTCTCATACTTAAGGCTTTTGTGTAGATGTGTTTATGTTCACTTGCTTGTGTTTATCTGCTCTTTACGTGTTTCATTGCTATTGATTTGTTGATTTTATCGATTTATAAGTCATTTTAAGATTTTATCCCATGCCTGCGGTATTTGCATAGAATCACTCGAATTTATCCTTCTATATCCATTTATTTGTTATTTATTTATCATTATTTTTTATTATTGTTTATATTATTATTTAATTATCATTTTATCACTATTATTATATTCGAATTTATCCTTTTATGTCCATCTAGTTATTATTATTTTGTGTAAATCTATAGATATATTTAGGATATAGGTCCATACCCAGGACATTTATGTAGGTTCAATCAAAGTGTAATTTAATTGTATTTGTCTATTTATGTTTTTACATTTATTCGTCTATGCAATTCTTTGAGTTTTTCCCAATCAAAGCGAAAAGTTCTGATAAAGGATAAAGCTCTTGGCGTTGGTCAGTCGCTGAGCGACGAGTTATGCATTCGTCTTTGATTCTTAGCACTCGTTTGAGGTGATTGAATTTATCCTTCCAGACAAGTCTGAGACCAGTCCGGGTACCAATATAGCGACCCTGGAGGTATGGATGGCTTGACGAGCCATGAACGCGAGATCGAACCATTGACCTGGTGTGCAACGCACAGCACCTTCTAGCCACTACGCCACATGCGTTCTTAATGTATTTTCACTATTTTGCACATATTATGTATTATTATTTAAATATGTCCCTAGATGAGTCGTGTGTGATTTTACTGGGCACGTTACAATGGTGACTGTGGTATTGTTATGTCCTTTGCCTCTGTTTCCCTCTGCTGCCTGTGCGCGCATGTCCCATCGGTGAAGATATACTTGGTCTGTGGTGTGCATCCTGTGTTTGAAGATGCTCTATCGATCGCACGAACAACGCGACTCGGTCCAAGCTCGCGCGTGTTCGTAGCTCGCCCTCGTGGCGCCCACCCGTCCGATTCCTCCGCGGTGGTAATGGGTACACCAATTTTTTCCAACGGTCTCAGACTGGTCGCCACTAGCGAGTCGTTTTGTGAACGTCCAACATATGCCGTTCAACGTTCAGCTCTTCAAAGATTAGTTCAAATACTGAGGGCATGCGTTTGCTCGTTGTGAGAACAGTACCTTAGACTCCGTTTTGTCTTTTTGCGTGTGTGTGGTTGTTTTCCTACTATCATATCTTCAGTAGCCCAAATGTGCACTGATGTTGGCTCTAATCACGTCGGCACGTTGCCTTCTTCTTTTTTTTTTGTGTTTTGGTGTGGTTGTGTCGATTCAATGTGTGTGGCACGTTCAACCCATATCGGCCTTTCGTTAGTATTTTTCTTTCTTGGTAGCCTTTGTCATTCGAACAAAGCGTGTGGTGAATGTTGTAAATGTGATTGTGATGGGTGATGGTCATAGTGTGGCTCGCGCATTGGGGGTAGCGTGGGACTAAGTGATGTAGTTATTGGGAATGTGCTGGATCTGTGTGATTAAACAAAAAGTTTAGAAACTGAACATGCGTCGGAACGTGTTTGAGGATGGACAGCAACGAGGCGATGCTCCCTCTGCGGGAGATGCGATGACGTCGTAGGCCTTGTCCACTATCTGTGTGCTCGGAAGGGATCGCGATGCGTATATTTATAGGTATTCTCAATTACAAATTGTTCAGTGTGAACAGGCTGGAAGATTCTGAAGATATAGCAGTGGCAGCAGTGGTATGATACCAATATGTCTTCACTGGAGTCCGTAGAGTCAACTAGTTGTCGCTAGGGTGTGTACAGCGTTCGGTTGGGTTTGTTGCAGTGCTAGGGGTACGAACTCGTTGAAGAAGAGTTCTCTTATATTTTCAGGCTGTGTGTGGATTATGTTTGTTTATCGAGTCGCTCGGCGGCCTGGCAGCTTCTCATTGGTGGGGCTGAGTAGGGCCACACACTACATACCGATGCAATAGATCGGGAGCGGACATAGGAGACAGACGAATGCAACCTGCGAGGAAGGTCTGTTCCTCCTCGCTCACATCCGACGCTCCCTGGTATTTGAGGAAATATGCGCGGGCACGCTCTCGGTCCGGATAGTCAAGCGTTATGATGTTTTGTCAGGGCCTGACGTGGCCGCGCTCCTGGGATAGGCTCGCATTGTCCTCTCCCGAGTTAGCTCTGATAGTAACTCAACGCGCAGTTCGCCCTGTGTGGTATGCGTCTGCAGGACACTCTCGCTGCTGCCATCGGATAGGGGGGGCTTGTATTTCGTGGCTTCACGTGTGTTGAAGCCTCGATCGCTCGACCGGTCTCCTACGGTGCGTTGTGACAGAACGCGTTCGTGCGAGTGGCCAAGGATAAAGCATGAATGTCACGATGGGTGCGAGCGGTAGCTGACGATCTCTGGTGGTAAGAGGGGCACAAGAGGCACCGACGCAGGCACCGAGAGACCACCGCGAGGAGGAAGGCAGGCCGGCGGCAGGGGGCATGTGAAGAGGATGAACGAATGGAGGGCGAGGGCGGGGCAGCGAGGGGCAAGCGGAAAGGAGCGGGGGGGGCGAAGGGGCTAAGCGTAGAAGGCGAAGGAGAGCAGGCGAGCGGGCGGGGGACGGGAGGCTGGGAAGGCGTAATTGGCCCAGTGTAGGGCGAAAATGTTGAAACAATTGTACAAGAGGAAGACGCTCAACCACTTACCGAGCCAATCATTAAGCCGATTACGCAGCGCAAGTTTCAGGTCAGTCCCCTTTTTTCTTCTCTGATTCAGCAGTTTTTTAGATTCTAGTGAGGCGAAGAAGGAAGAAATAACAGCGTCTCTTTCAGTCAGTCGAGCACAATCTTCCGGAAACAGTGTACAACAAGGAGTATCTTGCTGATCTAATGGACTGTCCTCATATAATGAGAAATGTGGCCATTGCTGGTCACCTTCACCACGGGAAGGTGGGAACATTGTTTTTGACATTTTCTGGCTTTCAAAAAAAGATTTTTATGATGCAGACAACTTTCTTGGATTGTCTTATGGAGCAGACCCATCCTGAATTCTTTCGAGCCGAGGACGCAGATACGCGCTACACCGATACGCTTTTTATCGAACAACAGAGGTATCTTCTAGCTGAAATGTTTTTTTTTTTGTTAAAGTTGATAAGATATTCAATTTATGTTCTTTCACTTTGTTCCACGAATGTATTAGTAATTATTGAAAAATTGAAGAGGCTGCTCTATCAAGGCTATGCCAGTCACTATTGTGATGCAGGACACTCGTCATAAAAGCTACTTGCTGATATAATTGATACACCAGGTTTGTCCTATGTACCTTTCACAAATCTGTTATTTTGAATAAGATTTTTCACATTTCTCATAAGCATTTTTAAAGCTCTATCTACCGTAGTACTCAGGTCACGTGAACTTTTCTGATGAAGTTACTGCCGCTTACCGTCTATGTGACGGTGTCGTCATTGTTGTGGATGCACATGAAGGGGTGTGTTAAATCGGTACTTTTCTTTTATTCCAAAGTATCTTCATCCCTTTGGGACAAGGCCTTTTCCGCTCTCTTTTCAGATTTTTAGTAATGATTCAATAGCTTAACTCTCAGGGATTTCAATTCCTTGTTTTGTCTCCGAAAAGGTCTTCTTAGTGCGCTGTGTTTTCACTCACCGTGCAGTATCGCTGAAACTTAAGCTATCGAATGACTACTAAAGGATCGGAAAAGACTTTGTTCCTCATAGGTTGAAAAATGAATTGAGATAAAAGAATGTACCGTCGAATCCTACGATCGCTTGATTTCTAGAATAAAAGGCATGAAATTTCTCCTTATGTAAGTCATCTTCAGGTAATGATGAGTACGGAACGAGCTATTCGTCATGCTGTACAGGAGCGTCTACCCATCACCTTATGTGTGAATAAGATTGACCGCCTCATCTTGGAGTTAAAACTACCGCCTTCTGATGCGTACTATAAGCTGCGATTGGTAATTGATCAAGTCAATGGATTACTACAGTAATTTTTAATGTCTTGGAGCTTACTTTTTTCAATGTAAAATCGTCGTGATGCAGTGTAGTTTTTCAAGATTACAGTTAGATTTATTGGATAACGACAACTTCATAAGAGTATAGCACCCAGAATTCGATTTCTTTTTTTTTTCAAATAGTTACACGGTCAAAGCCACATATGAGTTCTATGTAAAATGCCTCGTTGTTGACGGACGGAGTGATGGGTAGCGGTGAACCATGGAATCATTTTTTACAAATATATACCGAATAACGTTGAGATAATCAAGCCTTTGAACTTTAGGCTGGAATCGAAATCGCATTTCAGGCTTTTCGGGACGCGTGCTAACTAATTGCACTGCGAGGCTCCTGTTCTGCTATCACTTATTCTGCGAACAGGAGCTTCGGTAGTAAATTGGTTAGCACACGCTCCGAAATGGGTGAAATGTGGATTCGATATCCGTCTGAGGTTTGAAGTTTTACAAACCATTCACCATTGTTGGATTTATATATATATATATATATATATTCGAAGCTTTTTTGTGGATTATATCATAGATTTTCACTTAGATATATGTCTTGTATTTAGGACTTTCTCCGAGGATGATACAGTTGTTTTGTCACCTCTGTTAGAGAATGTCATTTTTGCGTCTGGCCGCTACAACGTTTGCTTCTCATTGCTTTCGTTCGCAAATATCTATGCGGATCGTTATGGTAAGGTTTGCTCACCATTACCAGTAGTTTCCAAAATGAACGTCATCGCCCATGAATTTCTGTTCAGGTAATATCAATGCTCGTGAGTTTGCTCGACGCCTTTGGGGTGACATTTACTTTGACAAATCAACTCGAAAGTTCTCAAAAAGCCACCAAATTCAAACGCTCAGAGAACGTTCATCGAGTTTATTTTAGAACCCCTGTATAAGATTTTCAGTCAGGTGACTTTTCTTATCCGTGTTTAAAGAAACGGTTGTCTTTTGAGAGAATTTCTTCCTTTCATAGGTTGTTGGAGATGTCGATACATGTTTACCTCATATGATGTCGGAATTGAATATCAAGCTGACAAGAGAAGAGCAAAAGATGAATGTCCGCCCACTGATTGCACTAATTTGCAAGCGTTTCTTTGGGGACTTCAAGGGTAAGACTTTGTACACTAAATAGAAGAGGACCTATAGCCATAGTATTCATTTCGGTATCTTGATCCTTCTAAGGTTTCAGCTTTTGTTGACCTCGTTGTGAAGAACATTAAATCGCCAGTTGAGAATGCGAAGACCAAAGTAGAGCATATCTGGCTTGGACCAGCAGAAAGCAAACTTGCCGCCGAGATGCACAAATGTGATGCGAATGTACGTATTTTCTCTTTTCTTCTCATTTTACAGTTATTTTTCCACGTTCGCCCTACTTTTCCGCATTAGTTCGTAGAATCCAATGAATCTGACTATAATAGGGACCTCTAATGGTGCACACGACGAAGAACTATCCGACTGCTGATGCTACGTCTTTTCGTGTTTTGGGTCGTGTTATGAGCGGCACTATTGAAAGTAATACCGATGTACGAGTTCTTGGAGAAAATTACAGCATACAGGTTGGAGTCCTTTTACCACCATCCAGTTTTCTTTCTTCCACAGCGTTTCCACTCATTTGAAAAATTTCAGGATGAAGAAGACTGTCGTCGCCTAACTGTTGGCCGACTTTGGGTTCACGTAGCGAGGTATTTAGGGCTAATAATCAACTGATACGTTCGTATGAGTTATCTTCAGGTACCAAATCGAGGTTTCACGTGTACCGGCTGGATGCTGGGCTCTTATTGAAGGAATTGATCAACCGATTGTGAAAACTGCAACAGTTGCCGAATTAGATTATGAAGAGGATGTACGTTGGAAATCTTCATCTGAATTTTCCACACAAAAGAAGCCTTTCATTTCCAGATGTATATCTTCCGCCCGCTCAAGTTCAACACTAAGAGTGTTGTAAAGATGGCCATCGAGCCTATAAATCCTTCTGAACTTCCAAAATGTTGGACGGCTTAAGAAAGGCGAGTTTTTTTCTGAAAAATGTTTGGGATCTATTATGCTTTTTGAATTTCTTTAGGTAAACAAATCCTATCCGTTGCTTACCACAAGAGTTGAAGAGTCTGGCGAACATGTTCTTTTGGGTACAGGAGAACTTTATATGGATAGCGTTATGCATGATATGCGAAAGGTACTGTAAAATTTGGAGTATTCTATCTATGATAGACTAGTTTCATTTTTAGGTATTTTCTGAAATAGATATCAAGGTGGCAGATCCAGTGGTGACTTTTTGCGAAACTGTAGTGGAAACGTCCTCACTGAAGTGTTTCGCTGAAACACCAAACAAGAAGTTAGTTAGGATTTTGTTCTACATCTAAGTGCTTACCGATCAGTCTTATTAAGGAACAAAATAACAATGATTTCTGAGCCTTTGGAAAAGGGTCTAGCGGAGGATATTGAAAATGAGGTCGGTTGTACGCTTCAGTTTCACTGACCGCTTATACTCATGTTGACTTATGCCATAAAATGGCGTTGATATAATTATGATAATCAGATTGTGCAAATTGGCTGGAACCGTCGACGAATTGGAGAGTTCTTCCAAACGAAATATGACTGGGATTTACTTGCGGCTCGTTCAATTTGGGCTTTCGGACCTGACATAGCGGGTCCAAACGTTTTACTGGATGACACTCTTCCCTCTGAAGTAAATATCTAAACCTCTTATGGCTTACATAGCAGTATTAATGAGAAGCTTGTGTTCGAGGACCTAGTTTTCATATGCACAATTTTGCATATCTTTTAGGTTGACAAACAACTGCTTGCAACCGTTCGAGAATCGCTTGTGCAAGGCTTTCAGTGGGCGACCAGGGAAGGTCCTCTTTGTGAAGAACGTGAGTTCTATATGCAGTAGCATCCGCACAAATGATACAAGTATTTCTCTTTTCCTTTATATGTCATTTACTCGTTTTAGCTATTCGAAATGTCAAATTCAAGATGTTGGATGCTGTAATAGCAAGGAGCCTCTCTACCGAGGTGGAGGTCAAGTAATTCCCACGGCTCGCCGTTGTGCTTACTCTGCTTTTCTTGTGAGTTAGTCCTATTTAGTATATTTATGAGCGCGTGTGGTGCAGAGGGTTAGAAGTGCCCTGCTATACACATGTGGTCGATGATTAGATCTCACGCACAAACTCATCAAGCCATCCATCTCCCTCGGGTCGGCGAATTAGTTCCAGACCTTTTTGAGACCTTTTTTCATTTTGTGGGTGGAGGAATGATCGATGATTTCATTGAGAGCGTTTTGCCGAGTCCTCACAAATTATTATTTGGTCAATAAATAGTGAGTGCCATGCGACGCTGTAATTGAATGGTCCCGAATGAGTTGAATAGATTCTCCTTAGAAGTTGTTTTAGATGGCCACTCCTCGTTTGATGGAGCCGTACTTTGTCGTTGAAGTTATTGCCCCAGCCGACTGTGTTTCCTCTGTTTATACAGTGCTAGCGAAGCGAAGAGGACACGTCACCACGGATTCTCCCATTCCTGGATCGCCAATGTATTCGATTAAGGTGAGAATCAGCACAGCATTGTGTTTCGATTCTTTTTTTCAAATAATATGCGACCTGAATGAGATGTTTTTGAGCAAACAGCAAATGTATTTCTAATATCTACAGGCATTTATTCCTGTAATGGACTCATTCGTTTCGAAACCGATCTGCGCACTCATACGCAAGGACAAGCGTTTTGCATGTCGGTATTCAATCATTGGCAGGTACCACTACACAATGCCTTGATTCAAGCTTTTTTTGAGAACTCACTTGATCTCATATGATTTTTGAAAATTGCAGATCGTGCCTGGTGATCCTCTAGATAAGTCCATTGTGATTAGACCACTCGAACTTCAACCTACTCCGCATCTCGCAAGAGAATTTATGATTAAGACGAGGTGGTCTTTTTGTCCAATATTCCTAAATTTCGTATCTAATTGATGTTAAATCAAGAATTACTATTATTATTGCAGAAGACGAAAAGGTCTTTCCGAGGACGTCTCTGTCAACAAATTCTTCGACGATCCTATGCTTTTGGAATTGGCCAAGCAGCAGGATGTGTTCAGCTATTCGGGATTTTAGGAAGGAATTCTTTCCAACACATGGGGACTGTTCAGTCTTGCTGTTGTATTTTTAATCAGGAGTTTGTTCAATGTAAGAAGCAACGTTTCTTTTTCCTTGGAATATTTATTTTTTTCTCTCCTGTCTCAGTAGCGGAACCTTGTTATTGTTATCATTTTGTATCAGTTGAAAGAAATGTTTCTATGCGATATAAGGAATGCGTCCAGATCTCCAACATTGCTTTTTTCGAATAAATTAATTCTGGGAATACAACGAACATAAGAACCCCTTGATAGAATTCGATCTAGCTGCTGAGAGTTCGAAACCTTGCATTGATAACTGTTCGAGTCAAGGATAACATCATAGAACACTTAAAGACATATCAAAAGCGAGAATAACAATGCATACAATGATATGAGTACCGTTTTGTGTGGTAACAAATCACTACTCAATGAAATATCCTGTAGAGTATGCGCTACTCCACACTATTCCTCCATTTTCACAACCGGCTCACCTCCACTTAAGCTCATATTCTGCCTCCGTCGTATCGTCTCGAGTGTCCGGCCTACGTGTGAGAAAGCACGATCGAAAGCAGCTTGAAGCTGAAACATATTCGGACTCAGTCTTCTCAGTTGATGGTCATTCTCAAGGATAGATGGCTACATATGTAAGCTCAGATCAAAATATTACAGGCCTAACCTGTCTTGTCTGATCAATATAAGTGTTCACGGCCGAGAAGTATGCACTCGAATCATCATCACTTCGCTGAAACACTAACTTTTTACAATTAGTATTTAGGTATTATACCATACTAAAAACAAATACTCCGCCAATAAGAGGATTTTGTGGCCATTACCGCTTTTGGATCCGAGTAACCAGTGTGCTGTTCTCCAGATTTCATAGCATCCTTGTCGAAGATCTTTTCCATTTTACTCATCTGTTTTTGCGTCTCACAAACCAAAACCTGAAAATACTTATCGCTTTCTCTTCTACGAAGCAAGCTTCTTAGGAGAAATCTAGAGTTTCAGTAGACATTTTTGTTTCAAAATTGACTATAACGCTATAACTTGCTACTATAGGACAACTAAATTCATGACTTATATTGCGAAAATAATTTCCTAACTAAAAATCACCAAATTTCCTTCGATTTCATCGCAGACAGCAAACAGGTTGTCCATTGCTTTGAGGTACTCATTTGAATTTGAAGGGACATTTCCAGCCCGAAGATCTTTGAGAGCCTCACAGGCTCGACGATTTAAATCCTAAACAATAGCTAAATCTTTAGAAACAAATACAAACCTATTGTGAATTACTTACAACTATAGTAAAACGGAGATCTTTCATGATTAACTGTTTGCTATGAGCAACAGGATCCTGAAGATAAGGATCGGCCGGTTCTCCCATTATCGGTGCTTGAGGTGGTGGCTTAAATTCACAATATTGATGGTCCTACCAGAACCAAATGATACATAATTCAACTTTTTCACAAAAATCAAGTCGAATAGATCTATATAAATAAAACTTTCTTTTGTTATGAAGATCTCAAGTTCATCTTCTAAACGCGAATGATCAGTGATGAGAATTACTGGGCGTTTTTCAACATTCTATAGCGAGAGACAGTTAAATATTTGCGGTAAATCTTCACACCTGATTACTTGCTGGTGTCCCTGGAGCTACGGATGCTGGCCCAGGTTGAACGGAGGATGGTTGAGCGATTGCTTGTTGAGAGAAGGATTCATTGGAGTATGTGGTTGAACAGACATCGGTCCAACAGAGGTCGGACCCCCAGCACTAGCAACCCCAAGTGATGACCCAGGGGCTTGTGAACCCGGACCACCACCTGGTGTGAGCTGTTGCTGAACAGTATAGAATATTAAATCGGACAATGTTGAACAAATTCCGTGAACATTCAACATTTTCGAGGATGAATTTGGACTGGTGCTAGCCTTATCCGAATAGTAAACTTGTTTATAGCCAAAAATAAAATAAATCAGAGAAAAACATTTTGATTTGAGGCCTGAGGAACTACTAAAGATGTAAAGTCTGTTATAAATGGATTCTGATATTCAACTAGTTTCAAAAAAGAGGAGAAACATCCATACCGGGCCGCCGACAGAGGAAGTTATTGGGCTACGAGGTTGCTGCATTTGCATGTGTTGTTGAGATACTGATCCAAGAGCGCCTCCCAACATTGAACTCAGCTGACGATGGATAGGTTTATTGAAGATAAAATGAACTAAAGCCTTAGCAATTTGAGTCACACAGACCTGTGTTTGACCAGAATGCATTGGTTGCTGACCCATTTGTTGTGCCTGTTGCAAATGTTGCTGTACAGATTGTTGCTGAACCATTTGTTGTTGGTGTTGCTGTTGTTGAAGTCCCATTTGTTGACCAGTAAGATGTTGTTGCATACTCATTGGGATTTGTTGCTGTTGTTGTGGTTGTAGCTGCTGCATTTGACCTAATTGTTGCTGAGTCATTTGTTGCATCTGTTGTTGCTGAGAGAAATGCATCTGCATCTGGCCCTGTTGAGGTATTCCCGAATCCTGAGGATACATCTAAAACAAACGTAAGAACTTTGAAGGACTCTCAGTGCGTAGATCAAATGCCTCTCGTAACCTCTGAGAATAGAAACGCTTTGGTACTTCTTCGTGGAGGTTTTGTTTATGATCATTAACAAATCCCGATACAATAAGTCGTATAGATAACTACGTCTACAATTTATGACACCGTATTCATTATTGAAAAGAATAAGTAAACTAAAGAATAAATAGCAAATAGAGATAGGAAGACATAGTCAGAATAACCGATGAAAGATTGCAAGAAAAAATCATTGATTACCGTCTTTGCAAATTGCTACCGCAACCTGTTAACCGGCTGACTTCCGCGGACCCGAACTGGGCGTGTCTAACTGGCAAGGGTTCCAATCGCCGACGTGAGAACAGCTCTACTCCCTTCCCCCTCTGCGTCTCTAACCTCAGCATGGCAAACACTGTCCGTCTCGCTCCTCTTTACCACTCGGCATCCGTCTATCGGGAAGAAGGTTGCTGGTTCGATCCCCTATCACCACACTTCACTACAGTGTTATCTTTTCGATGTGAATTAGTATCGAGGATCCTTCTATAACGTGATTATCACAGCAAAAAAAGTGCTCATTTGTACAACATTCCAATCCCTTTTGATACAAAGCGTAATTGTAGACGTAGAACGTAGATGTAAATATACCATGTTGTTTCAAATTGCAGATTGTTGAATAAGTGGTGTTATAATCAATTATATAGATTGAACGCTCGTGTTGCGGTATTGCTATATAAGATATGTCATCTATTGTGCTAAAAATTCCAGCAAATTGTAGTGGAAACAAAAAGATAAAACTGAAGAAAAACTACAGTGAAGTGTTGTGGTAGGGGATTGAACCAACACCCTTCTTCCCGATGGACGGGTGCCGAGTAGCAGAGAGGAGCGAGACAGACACTGATTGCCACGTTGAGGTTAGAGTCGCAGAGGAGAGAGGTGAGCCGTTCCTATGCTAGCCGTGAGAGCCCTTACTAGTTAGACGCGCCCAGTTCTGTTTTAGCAAGTCAACAAGTTAACCGCTAGAGGACCAGCATTGATAGGCAGGCGGCGCCGCACCGTCGCATGTGCGGCAGTCAGGCGGGCGGCATCTGCATGTCTGGCTGTCTGCCTGCTTTCCCATGGGACATGACGCCGAGCCGCCATTGGTGTGGTTGAGTGAGATTTTATGTTGCGCGGTGAGCATCAGAAAGACCCTCAAGGTCCCCAAAGGGTAGCAATCAAAGTTTGATTAGAACAAGCATTTCTGCTCGAAATCATCAATTCCAATTGGTGTTTGAAGCCTAGTAGTGCACAAAGAACATAATTCTCAAAATAATGAGTTGCATGCAAAATTCTGATCCCCGCAGGGAATTGAACGATCGTTTCACTCCTACCCGATGTGCACCCGTGAGGAGTGAAACGAGGGTTCACTCCCCCCCCCCCCTCCTTCCCCAACCGGCATCAAGTTTTTGCGTATCGCTCGGTAATCTTGGATTCATTGTTACGTTATACTACTCATAGAATAGAAATAACGGATTGCTATAGGGTTATACGTAGAGAATCGCTTCACCTGACGTTGAACACCTATTTGACCCATTTGCCGTCCCATCATGTGCTGCTGGTTGTACATCATCTTAATTTAGAATAATAATTAAAATTTAAAACTCGGGTAACTGAAAGAATAGCGGAGACACACCTGCTGTTGCGGAATATTCTGAGGTTGTCCATATCCACTTGGCGGATTTGACATATTGAAGAACTAAAATTAGTAATGTCATAGTAAACCAAAAGACCACATTTCCGTAGGGAAATATTTTCACGTAATCCAACGAAAATGATGATTTCTTCGTATTCTTAAGTGGGCACGTGCGCGAAGTGGTCAGAGGTGCCCCGCGACACAAACTGTCGATGGTTCGGTCCCGAGATCAGAGCTCACCAACCTTCCCATCTTACTGGGGTAAGCCTTGTCTGGTAGGATAGCAGCACTAACTTGATACATCGGTAAGTCGCAGTGAGTCATTGTAAAGCTCAGAGAAGTATTTAGTCATCTCAGACGATGCCTACGAATGGGCTCGAATGTATAACTCATTGCTCTTAGATTGATCAACGCCAAGAGTTTTATCCTTCGTTCTTTGTTTGTTTATTATGGCTGACTGAGTTTAGAAACAATATGGAACCATCTCTGAACTGACAACAAAGCAAAGCAAATCGGCATCTTCGCACGTCATGCTTCCCAACTTCCTGGTGTACTGGCTAGCTCCTAAGGGACGGCTATAGAAATCGATGGGCGCATAGCAAAATACGCGATTTTCGCTATTTGATTAAGGTTTTTTCGCCGTTTTGAGAAAATTTTTGGATTTTTCGCACTACTACGATAGAAAAAATTTTCGCTTTTCGCTCATATGTGTTTGGTTTAGATATATGCGTCTTGTAGAGCGCATGTGGCGCAGTGGTTAGAGGTGTCCTGCGTCGCACACGAGGTCAATGGTTCGATCTCGCGCTCATGGCTCACCAAGCCATCCACCCCTCCGGGGTCGGTAAATTGGTACCAGAGTGGTCTCAGACTTGTCTGGGAGGATGAGCAGCACTGACTCAGTTCAGCGGGAGGCCACCGCGAGTCATTGTAAAGGCCAGATACGCATTCAATCACCTCAAACGAAGTTAAAAATTGAAGTCGAATGCATGGAGCATCCTTCAGGGATTGATCAACGCGAGAGCCTTATCCTTTTATCATTTATAAGCGTCTTGTATAGAGAAGGATGTTAGTTTAATACGGAATTATGCTATATTTGACAATTAATGAATTGTATTGTATGTATGGAGGATATCACAATGAAAAAGCTCTAGTGTTGATCTACTATAGCCTTATACAACACCCAAAAGCCATTATAGTGAATAAAAATTAAAAACAATGAGTAATTCACAACAAATATGATGATGTATGCTGTATTCGATACTAGTTCATTGATAACTCTCACTGTAACCAAGTTTATATCAATCATTCGTTTATTTCCAATTATTCAGAGTTAAGATAAGCGAGAAAAGATTGAGTACTTATGGATAATGGAGAAATTCCGAGCGGTAAGGGACAGCCGTATTTGAAAACGAGGCTTAGAACATCGGCATTATGCAAACTATTGGTCAGAAATATGTTTCTCCGGAGAAGTATTCTCGGTGCTTGTCTCCCATCCGCACCCATATTCAAATAAAATATTTTCTAGTTCTTTTCGAGGCTTTAGTAATTATTCTACAGCTTGAATATCGATAATTTTAAGAGTGTGTTTTATTCTTCAAATGCTTTCCATATTATGATGTAAAGGTGAAGTAAATTTTTTGGTACTTATGTATTAGACGGCGACAAATTTTTAAGTCGATCTCATTCGCTGGTCAAAACTTTTTCATAGAAGTGTTAATAATCATTAGAAAGCTCAAATATCTAGCTACAACTACGCGCCGCTGTTTCTCGGATCACCCTTTTATAACGCTATAGCATACAAAAAAAATTTGCTTCTCATTCGCCTTTCGTCTTCACATTTACCACACGTATAAATCGCTGGAAGCACGAAAAACATATCAGCGTGTAGACAATTTTTCGTAGCATCAGAATTTACGTTTCTATCTGGAAGTGCTATCGATGTGGTGGAAAATCCCAAATTGAATAACAATATTCCAAACGCGATCGGTCATCCCGCCCCGGCCCCGTTCCCCTGATCCGTGAGTTGGCCGGTAAGCAAAATCGCCGAAAAGGTTCATAGGTGGGTAAAATGTGAAGGCAAGTCACAGCAATGACTTTTTAGTGAGATAATCGCCCGATCTACCGCGTAACTCGAAAGCGATCTGCCGCATTATGCGCTAAAACGGGAGCAACTATTGTTATATTATCGAAGATTTTTTATCGCATCAACACAAACTTCAAATAAAATTGCGTGATTTTGACACAACGAAAAATTATGTTCACGCTGACATACTTTTCGTGTTTCTAGCTATTTTAAATTCGTAGTAAAAATGAAGGCGAAATGCGAGTGAAAAAATTACAGGGTTATAAAAGGGTGTTTTGAAACACCGGCGACGTGAAGTTGCAGGCAGAGATTCAAGCTTTCGAATAGCTACAAACAGTCCTATAAAAATTGCATGTTCAGCGAATGAGAGTGGCTTAAATATCTGTCACCGCTTGATACAGAAGTACAAATTTTTCTTTCACTTTCAAGCTTTCGCTGGACAAAGGTTGCCATTCGGATTTCATAACAATTCTAGCACAAATTTCAAAGATCTCAAAGATAAGCTTGGTTTTTGAGGGAAGAGAAGTTCTGATGAGTTGTTACAGGTAAAAGATCATTGAGCTTCGCACTTGATGCCATGTCGGGTCGCGCAGTGCACTTTACATGTGGGCGTCCGGTGCGCGCATGGTGTAAAGCTCTACGTCTACGGTCTTTTAACTACAACGACAAACTAAAAAGTATCCCCCAAAAACTAAGTATATCCTCGAAATTTTAAAGTTAAATTTGCCGAGATTTGCGTTGTCGAAGAACTGCTGAATTTTTTGAGGAAGAGCGTTGCTTATCGAAAGATGCTCAAGTGTTAGGTAACATATCCTTTTCCCTATAACAGTGTAATATAGAGACCTTTCAAAAAATGAAGTAAATATTTCAATTTTTCGAGATTCAAGCTTTCGAATAACTAATAGGTTGGGGAAAAAGTTCTGAGAAAATGCTTATACCTTTTTTAAGTGTCGGCCATTTTTGTGTTTTTGGGCTCGTTTGAAAGCCCGTCTTGTTCCGCGTTGAATGCTATATAATTTATCTGCTTATCTCAAGATAGAGTTGACAATCAAGTAAATTAGTTTGTTGTTGATGCATGAATGGCTGTTGGGTTCAAGTGCAACAGTGTCAAGAGAACACATCAATCTGGCTTGGGGCGAAGACACAGTTGGAAAAAGTATGGTATACAGTTGGTTCAAAAAGTTTGACGAAGGTGAAGAAAGTGAAGAAATTGCCATAACTAAAATGTCTACAAAGAGCGAAAAATACGTTTCTTCCGAAAATGGGTGTTTGAACTTTTTCCCCAACCTATTACTAAAATGTCTAGAAAGAGCGAAAAATACGTTTTTTCGAAAATGGGTGCTTGAATTTTTTCCCAACGTATTACTAAAATGTCTAGAAAGAGCGAAAAATACGTTTTTTCGAAAATGTGTGCTTGAATTTTTCCCAAACATATTACTAAAATGTCTAGAAAGAGCGAAAAGTACGTTTTTTCGAAAATGGGTGCTTGAATTTTTCCCAACATATTACTAAAATGTCTAGAAAGAGCGAAAAATACGTTTTTTCGAAAATGTGTGCTTGAATTTTTCCCCAACATATTACTAAAATGTCTAGAAAGAGCGAAAAATACGTTTTTTCGAAAATGTGTGCTTGAATTTTTCCCCAACGTATTACTAAAATGTCTAGAAAGAGCGAAAAATACGTTTTTTCGAAAATGTGTGCTTGAATTTTTCCCCAACATATTACTAAAATGTCTAGAAAGAGCGAAAAATACGTTTTTTCGAAAATGTGTGCTTGAATTTTTCCCCAACGTATTACTAAAATGTCTAGAAAGAGCGAAAAATACGTTTTTTCGAAAATGTGTGCTTGAATTTTTCCCCAACATATTACTAAAATGTCTAGAAAGAGCGAAAAATACGTTTTTTCGAAAATGTGTGCTTGAATTTTTCCCCAACATATTACTAAAATGTCTAGAAAGAGCGAAAAATACGTTTTTTCGAAAATGTGTGCTTGAATTTTTCCCCAACATATTACTAAAATGTCTAGAAAGAGCGAAAAATACGTTTTTTCGAAATTGGGTGCTTGAATTTTATCCCAACGTATTACTAAAATGTCTAGAAAGAGCGAAAAATACGTTTTTTCGAAAATGTGTGCTTGAATTTTTCCCCAACATATTACTGAAATGTCTAGAAAGAGCGAAAAATACGTTTTTTCGAAATTGGGTGCTTGAATTTTTTCCCAACGTATTACTAAAATGTCTAGAAAGAGCGAAAAATACGTTTTTTTCGAAATTGGGTGCTTGAATTTTTTCCCAACGTATTACTAAAATGTCTAGAAAGAGCGAAAAATACGTTTTTTCGAAAATGTGTGCTTGAATTTTTCCCCAACATATTACTAAAATGTCTAGAAAGAGCGAAAAATACGTTTTTTCGAAATTGGGTGCTTGAATTTTTTCCCAACGTATTACTAAAATGTCTAGAAAGAGCGAAAGATACGTTTCTTCGGAAAATGGGTGTTTGAATTTTTTCCCAACGTATTACTAAAATGTCTAGAAAGAGCGAAAAATACGTTTTTTCGAAAATGTGTGCTTGAATTTTTCCCCAACATATTACTGAAATGTCTAGAAAGAGCGAAAAATACGTTTTTTCGAAATTGGGTGCTTGAATTTTTTCCCAACGTATTACTAAAATGTCTAGAAAGAGCGAAAAATACGTTTTTTCGAAATTGGGTGCTTGAATTTTTTCCCAACGTATTACTAAAATGTCTAGAAAGAGCGAAAAGATACGTTTTCTTCGGAAAATGGGTGCTTGAATTTTTTCCCAACGTATTACTAAAATGTCTAGAAAGAGCGAAAAATACGTTTTTTCGAAAATGGGTGCTTGAATTTTTTCCCAACGTATTACTAAAATGTCTAGAAAGAGCGAAAAATACGTTTTTTCGAAAATGTGTGCTTGAATTTTTCCCCAACATATTACTAAAATGTCTAGAAAGAGCGAAAAATACGTTTTTTCGAAAATGTGTGCTTGAATTTTTTCCCCAACATATTACTAAAATGTCTAGAAAGAGCGAAAAATACGTTTTTTCGAAAATGTGTGCTTGAATTTTTCCCCAACATATTACTAAATGTCTAGAAAGAGCGAAAAATACGTTTTTTCGAAAATGTGTGCTTGAATTTTTCCCCAACGTATTACTAAAATGTCTAGAAAGAGCGAAAAATACGTTTTTTCGAAAATTGGGTGCTTGAATTTTTCCCCAACATATTACTAAAATGTCTAGAAAGAGCGAAAAATACGTTTTTTCGAAATTGGGTGCTTGAATTTTTTCCCAACGTATTACTAAAATGTCTAGAAAGAGCGAAAAATACGTTTTTTCGAAAATGTGTGCTTGAATTTTTCCCCAACATATTACTAAAATGTCTAGAAAGAGCGAAAAATACGTTTTTTCGAAAATGTGTGCTTGAATTTTTCCCCAACATATTACTAAAATGTCTAGAAAGAGCGAAAAATACGTTTTTTCGAAAATGTGTGCTTGAATTTTTCCCCAACATATTACTAAAATGTCTAGAAAGAGCGAAAAATACGTTTTTTCGAAAATGTGTGCTTGAATTTTTCCCCAACATATTACTAAAATGTCTAGAAAGAGCGAAAGATACGTTTTTCGAAAATGGGTGCTTGAATTTTTCCCCAACTATTACTAAAATGTCTAGAAAGAGCGAAAAATACGTTTTTCCGAAAATGTGTGCTTGAATTTTTCCCCAACATATCACTAAAATGTCTAGAAAGAGCGAAAAATACGTTTTTTCGAAAATGTGTGCTTGAATTTTTCCCCAACATATTACTAAAATGTCTAGAAAGAGCGAAAAATACGTTTTTTTCGAAAATGTGTGCTTGAATTTTTCCCCAACGTATTACTAAAATGTCTAGAAAGAGCGAAAAATACGTTTTTTCGAAAATGTGTGCTTGAATTTTTCCCCAACATATTACTAAAATGTCTAGAAAGAGCGAAAAATACGTTTTTCGAAAATGTGTGCTTGAATTTTTCCCCAACATATTACTAAAATGTCTAGAAAGAGCGAAAGATACGTTTCTTCGAAATGGGTGCTTGAACTTTTTCCCCAACTATTACTAAAATGTCTAGAAAGAGCGAAAAATACGTTTTTCCGAAAATGTGTGCTTGAATTTTTCCCAACTATTACTAAAATGTCTAGAAAGAGCGAAAAATACGTTTTTTCGAAAATGTGTGCTTGAATTTTTCCCCAACTATTACTAAAATGTCTAGAAAGAGCGAAAAATACGTTTTTTCGAAAATGTGTGCTTGAATTTTTCCCCAACATATTACTAAAATGTCTAGAAAGAGCGAAAAATACGTTTTTTCGAAAATGTGTGCTTGAATTTTTCCCCAACATATTACTAAAATGTCTAGAAAGAGCGAAAAATACGTTTTTTTCGAAAATGGGTGCTTGAATTTTTTCCCAACGTATTACTAAAATGTCTAGAAAGAGCGAAAGATACGTTTCTTCGGAAAATGGGTGTTTGAACTTTTTCCCCAACCTATTACTAAAATGTCTAGAAAGAGCGAAAAATACGTTTTTTCGAATATGGGTGCCGATAGGGAGGTAACGCATCATGCGCAATGATGAACGCGTGCTGTTCCTACACTCACTTGAGCTACATATTAGAAATACCTCCACATAAACCTCGATTAGAGATATTAAGTTATAAAAGATGTGCTTTCGAGCTTGCTCTCGCAAGACATGCGATGCAAATGCTCAATGGGGGTTAAAACTTTATTTTTGTACAAGGATGTGGTACTACCGCTTAAAAATGAAGGATTTCAAGAGGAGTTCAGTCTTTGTATCAGAAATCATCGTGGAAGGTTCGTTCGTGATACTCCATCCTTTATCTAACGATAAGACACCTCTGAGTTAGAAACTTCACCTATGATTACCAATAACCCACCTATGACGTGCTAGCGGAGGGGTAGCATTTTAGGCGTGAAATGTGATCTTCTTTTCGCTCTTACGGCGTTATATGGCAACCCTCAAAAAAACTAACTTTATCATCAAAATCCTCGAGATTTTTTCTATCTGATGATACTAAAACTTTAGTGAAGAGACGTGCAACGGTCCTAACCGGGCAAATGAAGAAAAGTGAGTGTGAAAAATAGTTTTATTCTTGCTTTACAACGTAATAGAAAACTTTCTTCTGTAGCTGAATAGGTCGAATCCCAGAGATCTAAGCTTTCGAATGATTACCAGATGACTGAGAGAAAGCTCTTCAGCAGCGAAAAAGGTCTTCAAATAGTCGTGTACCTGAGCTGATACGTCGCCACTTAGGGGTTAATGCACAACCCTGGAAAGAGTGAAACACAAGCTCATCTCCAAGCAGAGGTTCTAAGTTCTCTATATCACCTAGCATTCTTGCATATATAGTTATAATATCATACCACTGCTATACGAGCAAAGGATAAGAGAATTTTAGTTTTAGATCCTTCCATAGTTTTGGCACTAGAGAAATAAACACCAAATTTGTATTTATTGACCAGAGTAATTCAAAATGAATGATTTTGGTATCGTTCAATTGCGCATTTTCCTGTGAACATTTTGGTATAAAACTTTCTTATGCTTGCTTTAAGATGGAGCTGTCCTGAGAACAAATTTGCTTGCTACTCATACACGAATGTGCATAGGCGAGCGCGTAGATTTATCGAGCTTCCTGTGGACGGCCCGAGCGGGGCTGGTCCTCCATAGTGTTCTCACTAGCTTTCAACCTCGTGAAGCACTTCCTAGCCGTCCTTTATGCAACCGTATCATGGCCACAAGCTTCATGAATCTTGCGCGTCGCTTCACTGGCATTTTAACCTACGCGCCGTTCGTGCATGAGTAGCAAGCGAATTTGTTCCCAAGATAGCTCCGTCTTGAAGCAAGTATATACAAGTTGTGTATCAAAATGTTCGAAAAAAAAATGCGTACGCAGCCGAAAGATAAAATAATTCAAATTGACTTACTTCCGATCAATAAATCCAGTTTTATTTCTCTAGTGCCAAAACTTATGGAACAACCTAATACTTCCGTAATTAGAAGCTGATCCACTGCTCACTGTGAGGCAACTAGGCACTTGTGGAGTTATCTGACTGCACATTTACATCATAAAATAAAATTGAGCATTCTTTTCTTAACGATGAAATGGGAATTCAACTACAAATATAAGAAAAATCCATAGATGCAAAATTGTAAATGTCTGAGCTACAGCATTCCATCTTGGCGCTAATGCTATAGCACAATAGATATCTGTGGTACAGATTGTTTGTCGTCTCCAACGTTATGAGCGATAGTCTCAGCAAATGTACGTTTTCATAAAGTTCATGCACATCAATAAGGCGTTGATTCCATCCAATACCGCGTCCACTATTTCTCAATTGAGAAATTGGCATTAGACTTGTGTGGGGTCGGTTCACTATTTTCACCACACGTACAAATGTCTTAGCACGACAATCCCAAGATCCCGGAGAAAATCTACTTCATTACAGCCAGTAATATCAAGAACAAATTCCGGAGTTTCCGAATAACAGTAGGACTCACATGGGTAGTTTGGATAGTTTCGAGGATGAGGGGAGCGAGAAAACGATTCGAAGCAAGAAGAGCCAGAAAGAGCCATGTAAAAAAGAAAACTTGCTGAATTTTAGAGATAATCACGCGCAGAGGGAAAATAATGCCTGTCCAGTCGTCTCTGGCGATCGTAAATTCCAAATCGATATTTCAGACGAAAGGTTTTTGGTTCAAAAATGCTGTTATCATTTTTAAATGAGTAGCTCTCATAAGAGGGAGGAGGGCAATGGTCGAGTGATAAGTGAAGCTCGGATGCGTGATTGATCTCCCATCACTGCCCAGCAATCAGTAACGATCGTCCTACGGACCGCGCCAGCCTGGCTATCCTTCACATTGTAAGATTTGTCCGACCACTAATCTACGACGTTCGTGGAGAAAACGTAATCCTCAAAAAGCAATCAATGCGAATAGACGAAATGAGTGCTAGAAGTACTGAGATTCGCGAATTAAAATGTGAAGGCAGGTTGTTTCAAAAAAAGTTCTTTAGATGGAAAAGTATTCTGCGCCAATTGAGCCACAGGGCAGATCTCAGCAAAAGCATATTTTGATGGACATTTTGAAGTACGATTTGCACATTTTTCTTTCCAGTGGGCGGAGGCGTGAGGTTTTTAATAAATAATGTATACTTGGATACTTGGACGGTCTGTCCACACTAATAGCGCGGGCCCCAGCACAGGGAAACTGTGCTGGTTTAGTTGTTTTGTTCCCTGGAGACCCGAGGTAAGTCTAGCCAGAGCTTCCTCAGGTTGTCACCACATTAGAGCAGTCGCCGACACTTGTGGATCAGAGGGAGGTTACCATCCTGCGAGTAGTAGCTACCAGGACGGCGCTCATTCGTGGTACAGTATAATATTCGCTTCTTAACTGGTCTTTTCAAATAGAAAGTCGGACTTTTTCTCAGTTTTGGTGGCCCTGCTGGGGGTTGAACCTCCCTTTGTACATCGCAGTCCGACACCCAGCAACACCTATCGACCAACTGGAAGGAAGGATTTATTGAGTGCTATTTCATAGAGCAAGATAATGGCTAAATTTTTAGAGTCGATCGCTTTCTTCAGTCGTTAATTTGATTTGAAGTTTCTGAGTCATTGTTACTTTACGTAGAACTCTGCGCGCCTTATCTCCAACGAATAATTGGGCGGATTGAAAGCAAAAAAAAAAAAAAACGGCGCTGAAAGCTATCAATCACGGAAATATCTGCTCTAATTCTATTATATTCAATAAATCCAACTATTTTAGCAACCTGGCCCATTTGCTCATCAGGGAAAACGCTGATTTATTCCTTCCAGGTCAAGATAACCCTTCTAGGAGCACCGTTGAAAGTTTATATCGCTTGCGTGGCAGTCGTAGGCAGGCTGCATCTGCATGTCCGTGCATGCATGTCTCGCTGTCTGCCTGGCTTAACACGAGTCGCGACGCTGCCATTACCGTAGCTATGTCAGATTTGACGCCATGTGGCCTGGTACGAAATATAGCATACGGTCCTTAAAAGGATAAGCTCTTAGGAAGTTCTACGCGAGTGGAAATGAGAACATTTGATGGAAGAAGAAAATTTTAGCGATTATGACCTGAAACTGATAGCTGCATTCTACAAAGAGGATAATGATTTAAGCTTTGATTAATCCCTAAGGAAAGCACCATGGACTCTATTCTGTTTGTAATACCACAGAAGTGATTGGATGCATGTTTGGCATTTCCTGGATAAGTGGCAGCTTGCCGATCTATCAAATCAGCGTTAACATCCTCTTAGACAAGTCTGCTACCATTTAACCGACTCCGGAGGGATGAAAGACGTGATGCATCACCTTAAGCGCGGGAATGAACCAACAATCACGTGTGTGTTGCAAGGCACCTTTGATCACTGCGCCGGACGCTCCGATTACTGCAGTTGACAAACATCGCTAAACTCATTTAAGATCATTCGTGATTTTCTTTTGTTCAGCAATGAACATACCATTCGTTTCGAGAGTTTTCTCAAGACCACGCTTAAAATTTCAATGTAGCTGATAATTATTTTTTAGATAAGCAAGTGGTCTGTTATGGTCACTTATACACTGCAATACACGTGTTTCGGCTTGCAGTCTCGCCAGTTGCACGGTGTCTTTCGTCTGATTCAATCACTTTTGGGAGAGAACATCCTTACATAAAGGAGTCGCAGACGAAATAACACACCACATGCTTGGCTCAAAATTATTTGGCATATTGAATTTCGAGCGTGGTCTTGAGAAAACACTCAAAACGAATGGTAAGATATTTCACGATTACCAGACAAGAGCAACGAGAGTGCAACACTGCCCATTTGGTACTTTTTATCACTTGACGGCGCGTGTAAATATTACGTCTGTGGTTCCTCTATGTAGCGGGGTTATCCGCCAGGAGGGATTGGCTCAGACGAAAGGCACCGTGCAACTGACGAGGCTGTAAGGCCAAGGCCGAAACACGTGTACTGCACTGTTCAAGTGCCCATAACACACTACATTCTAGGCTCGATGTAAGCTGGAATGAGCTCCTCACTGCTCTTCCGATGTGGTTCCTCTTAAAACACGGCCGTTGATAGGCTTCTTCGAGTGGTAGTGTTAATACGTCATAACTCATATATCCCACCGAGTAGGGCAAAATTACACTAGCAATCACTGTTAGTGTAGATTTCTGTTCAGGACCACCAACCACATGAGAACGATATATGTGGAGTTACTACGACTTTGCTCAACCTACGACAAGAATACGTCATCAGTTTACTCTTTACGTTCCATCAACGTAACAAGTTCGTTCAATTAGGTCGTAGCATAAGTTCTGGCATTGAAGAAAAGGCACCACATTTATTGACCAGAAGTAATTGAAATTAAATGGCCTTAGAATTGTTTGATAGTACATTTTCTTGCGAACATTTTGGTATATAACTTGATCACACTTACTTCAAGATGGAGCCGTCGTGGGAATAAATTCGCTTGCTACTCATGCACGACGAATGGCGTGTAGGGGAAAATACTAGTGGAGTGGCTCGTAAGATCAAAGGACTTTCTGTGGATGGTTCAAAAGTGACTGATCCTCTTGAGTGTTAAACCAGCTTTACACTTCGTGAACCACTTCCTAGCCGTTCTCTTTGCAACCGTATCATCGCCCAAAGCTCCGTTTATCCTGCGCGCCACTTAACCCGCATTTTCCCCTACGCGCCATTCGTTTATGATTAGTAAGTGAACTTGTTCCCACTACAGCTCCATCTTAACCAAAGTATAGGAAAGTTGTATACCAAAATGTTCCCCAAAAAACGCGCAGTTGAACGATACCAAAATCATGTAATGTTAATTACCTTCGGTTAATAAATTTGGTGCATATTGCTCTATTGCCGAAACTTATGGAACGGTCTGATACTTACTATTATGCTCTCAAATCACATTATATTTTTCAATATTGAGTAATAAACACGACGACAGTATCATCGACTATCGCTTTTTATTGCAGATCTTTATGTATTCTTCGCTAATGACTCAATTATTACTATATTTCACAATTAGAGAGGCTAGGGCCGAGTGCCTAATAATTCTCGGCGCGGAATTAATCCTACAGCCTCCGAACCTTCTCAGCGATCAATAACGAACGCCAAGCGAAACAGCGCGGCCTGGCTATCCGCGAGATTGCGAGGAGACGTGCTGGACCAGTATTTACGAAGTGACTTGAAATCCTTAAGCAAGCGAGGAGGCAAATCGAATGCTGTGAGTAGAAGGGCCGGCATAGTAGAAGGAAAAAACTGTGATACGAGACAAATAAAGTGAGAAAGAGATACTTCACAACTACGTGCAATTACTTTATGACGAAAAAATAAAAATTCAGAAAAAGCCGATCGATAAACAAAAACGATCCGCACGATACTTTGTGATGTTGACGGTCGATTTGAACAGTGGTTCACTTCAAAATATGGAAAAAAAATCGTACTGTCCAGCTGCCAATGCTCTCAATTACATAAGATATAAACCAAATAAAAGAAATATTTTATGAACCGTGAGCAGAGCATGAAACACGAAGAGGTGCGGAAATACTGCGCTCCAACCAAAAACGTGTGTCCCATCGCCACTGACATATCGCTTCGATCTTCTCGGTTCCACAGATCTTCACGGATCCGCCGTCCACTTGCCCGTTTGGCTGCGCTCGACGGAATGCCACGTCCCGCTTAGCTTTCGTTCCGCCTTTGTCTGATGTTCATTGTTTATTTTTTACTACCTTGTTTTGTACAACATAGAGAATTGAGTGGTGAGCAAAAACATGGCCTCAGACGGGAATCGAACCCGCGTTTCATCCTAACCGGGGACGCGTGCTCTTCCACTACACCACCGAGGCACATTTGCCCGACCACTCATTCTTCAACATCTCTATGTTAGCTATCAGCCACCAACCTTTGACAGGTTTGGTCGGATATGCGATTCGCTTTATAAACCCAGTTGAGCTGACAGCCATTGTAATAACTAATACTCGAAATTATAGTATTTCTCACGCGTCCCCGGATAGGATGAAACGCGGGTTGGATTCCCGCCTGAGGCCGTGTTTTTGCTCACCACTCAATTCTCTAAGTTATATAAGTAACATCATAACACTGCGAAATAAGCAGTAGAAATACTATAATTTCGAAACTTTGTTTTGTTTTTGTTTACTTCTGGGGAGTTTAAATCAAAAAGTACCTACTGTCGGGCTTTGTTTGCAGTGGTGCTTTCAGTACTGTTCTGTTCTGTTCGTCCGCTGTGTGCCTGGGAATTTCGTTATTTTGAATACTTTACTTTACTGCCTTCAAACTGTGGCACGATTTTATGAATATACATCCAGGAATATCGATTGGTATGCAAGCATTCGAATTGAGGCGGGGGAGTTGAACCCGCATCCCTTTCTTACCGAGGGCTTGTGCTACCATTACACCACCGAGGCCACCGATTCCTACCACTCTTCCTTTGACATAGACTACAGCATTTGTTGCTGACAGCCTTGCAGTTCATATGGAAGAAAGAGTTTCAGTAAAATTGGTGCCTCGATAGTGTAGTGGTAGACGTGCCTCCCTCCCCTCCTCTCCCCTCACCGCCGCTATGGATGAAGCGCGGGTTGAACTCTCGTCTGGGGTCGAGTGTTTTGCGCACCACGGAGTACTACCAGATTTTTCTTCTTTTTTCAAAGTATTTAAAAAGTCATATCATACCTTCGTTTCGAGAGGCCACTCTCAAATTCAAATAGATCTCTTCATTATTTGAGCCATTTCATTATTATTATTTGAGCCAATATGTCATGTGGTCTGGTAATGGGCTCTTGTACAGCCCGATACACGTGTTTCGTCCCTACAGACTTGTCAGTCGGGCAGAACCCATCGTCTTTGGATCTGTTAATTAGTTAGTTCTCTCGGGAGCTCTGCTCGCTCACATAGAGTTATCGATGACGAACGTTTTACACTCTATGTCAAGTGAAAATTACACCTGACACAGAGTGTTGTACACTCGATGGATCTGCTGAAATTCGAGCGTGGTATTAACAAAACACTCGAAGTAAAGGTGTAATGTGTTAAAATACCAGCCAAAGAGCAGTCGAGTGCACAACACTCTGTGTTAGCAAAATTTCTTTTGACATAGAGTGTAAAACGTTCGTCTTTGATAACTCTCTGTAGGGAGAGTAGGGCTCCCGAGAGAACTGAGTATAAAAAGTTTGAAAGACGATGGGTTCTGCCCGACTGACGAGTCTGTAAGGGCGAAACACGTGTATCGGGCTGTATAAGAGCCCTTACCAGACCACATGAGAAATTGGCTCAAATAATAACGAAAGGATCTATACAAAGTTACAGTCTGATAGAATGTTTTGGGCCTTTCATGAGGTTTGTCATGGCATTTATATTGCTAGCTGTGCGTTTCGGCTTTCATGTCATATCTCGTCAGTAGCACATGTCATTCGGCTACTCGCCTCCTATCACAGGGAATCGACGCTGAACATGTTACACTGCGTAAGGCGAAAAGATCACCCAACGTGATGTGCTTTCAGACTGATTGAGTCGATTGCCGTTTGCTTGACTTACCGCTTACGCCAGTTATATCACCTGTATCACCTGTATCACCTGTCGTCCCGTTGATCGTCGAGTGACTCGAGCGGGTACCAGCAACTCTTCCATTTTTCCCTATCGCGCGCAAGAGTAGCCCAGTGGATCCTCCTTGCTCTAGGAATTCGCTGAGCATCATATCTTTCTTCCATCGCTTTCGTGAAGAAATCGGACCAACGGGTCAGTGGTCTTCCTTTAGAGCGCTTGACGTCCCGAGGAATCCAGTCGGTAACGGCTCTCGTTCATCGGTTGTCGTTGAAGCGCATCACGTGTCCGGCCCACCTTATTTTCGATATCCTGGCATGTAGAACGGCGTCCCTGATTTTCGATCGTTGACGTAGGTCGGAAGTTCGGATCCTTTGTCTCATTTGCGAAATACGAGATACTCCTAGCATCGACCTTTCGACTGCGCGTTCGATAACGGCAAGTGATCTTTCATCCTGCTTACGTAGCGACCAGGTTTCTGCTGCATACGTTAGGGCAGGGATAATTGTCGAGTCGAAAAGGTGGGCACGGAGTCGGATGTTCTTTGTCCTCTTCACTACATCTTCGATGCTCTTAAACGTTCCCCAAGCCGCTCGTTTCCTCCTGCTCAACTCTGGGGCTAGGTCGTTCATCATGTTGATCTCACGACCTAGATAGATGTAACTGGAGCATTCGGAAATTGTCGTTCCGTTGAGCGTGAATGGGGCATTAGAAACCCATCCGTTCCTCATGAACATTGTTTTCGTTAGATTCAGTTGAAGACCGATCTTTCCACAGGCGTTGTCGAAATCAGTCAACATTCGTTCCGCTTGGCTGATGTTTGGTGTTATGAGAACGATATCGTCAGCAAAGCGAAGATGGTTTAATTGTCGATCGTCAATCTTCACTCCCATTTCGTCCCATTCTAAAGTTCGCATGACGTTTTGTAGGGTGGCAGTGAACAGTTTTGGCGATATTGTATCGCCTTGTCGAACCCCTCTTCTTACGTCAATGGTGATATTGTTGTAGAATGGAGATATTCTGGTCGTGAAATCTTTATAAAGCTCACGAAGGATCATTATGTACCGAGTAGGGACGCCCTGGTTATCCAGAGCCTCTATAACCGCTTCTGTTTCCACTGAATCAAGGGCTTTCTTCAGATCGATAAAAGTGAGACAGAGTGGTTGTTTGTACTCTCGCGAAACTTCAATGAGTCTTGTGATCGTGTGGATGTGGTCCATGGTACTAAATCCTTTTCTGAACCCTGCTTGTTCGCATGGCTGTCCTTCGTCCAGTGTTCTGTCAATCCTGTTCAGGATGACTCGAGTAAAGAGTTTATAGACATCGGACAGCAAGCAGATTGGGCGATAATTGCCTATGTCGTGAAGGTCTCCCTTTTTGAACAACAATACGGTCTTGCTGGTTTTCCATTGAATAGGGACCTTGCATTCTCACAGGTAGCGAGTGAAGAGCCGAGCCAGGGTGTTGATGAGAACTGGCGGCAGGTTCTTCAGGTGTTCTGGTCTAATCCTGTCTGGACCGGGTGTTGTTCTGTTTTTCACCGACGATATAGCATGTCGGATTTCGGAAGGAAGGACCGGTGGAACGACATATTCGTCCTCTTTCAATTTATATGACGGTAAGAGAACATGGCTAGCGAAGGGATCCGAGTAGTACTGGTGGATGATTTTCTCCATAGCCCTTCTGGAAGCTGTAAGTGTCCCGTCAGGGTATCGGAGTGCAATCATCTTGGTCTTATAGTTGGCGAAGCCTCGCTGGGCTTTGCGAATGCTCTTCCCAGCTTCTGCAGCTTCTGCCATAACTGCTGCTCTTCTCTCTTTAAGGTCTTCTTTTATCGCTTCTCTGCATCGTTTCGCAAGTTCGGACGTAAGGTTTCGGTTGCCTGCGGCTCGTGCGATTCCACGTTGACGTATCAGCTCGAGTGTCTGCGGAGACAAGCGTCTCTTCGTTACCTTAGGACTCGGCTTTTTTAGCGCTAACGTGAAGATATTCAACGAGTCGATCGTATTCTTCGTCGATGTTGTCGACAACGGTATCTTCCCAGGAGCCGACTAATGATTTAAATACATCCCAGTTTATGGTAGTTCTGGGACTTCGTTGTTTGAATTTAGCGGCTTTCTCTCCTCTCCTCGAAAATCGGAACGTTGCGCGAAGGAGGCGATGGTCTGATCCCGTGTAGAACTTGGGAACAACAGCGACGTCGGTCAGGCAAAAGCTTCGATTTACTATGATGTGATCTATTTCGTTATGGTACTCTCCATTGGGAGACTCCCACGTCCATCGCTGAGAGAGAGGCTTTTGGAATTGCGAGTTACCATGGATGGTTTGGGTCGTCATGATAAACTCGGATAGCCTCTCACCCTGTTCATTCCATTCTAGTCCGTGGGTCCCTATGTGACGTTCTTCAGACGTTCTTCTAGGTCCAAGTTTTGCGTTAAAATCTCCGACAATGACCTTGAAGAATGTATGATCTTCTCTGAAGAATTTTTCGAGGTCCATATAGAACGCTTCGACTTCGTCTTCGTCATAGCTTGATGTTGGTGTGTAAGCAACGAAGATGGTCAAAGCCGGCATAGAACCACATCGTTTCAACCGTAATCGTCCGATGCGGTTTGTTAGTTGTTCGAACGAATCAATGTTCACGGTCAAATTCGATTTGACGAGGACGCCAACGCCACCGACACCTCTGCGATCGCATGTTCCAAGGAACAGTTCTTCTCCGGTGTCATAGACAGCGTGAAAAGGATGGCGCCTTCTCGTCTCAGCCAGGCCAATGACGTCGTACCTTATTCTTCTTGCTTGAATCAACAGATCTTCTACAGCGGATTGTTGAGCAAGGGTTCTTGCATTGTAGGTACAGATCGTCATTTTAGTCCGTTTCGATCTTGGCAGCCTAGTTCGGCCCTGAGATTTTAGCAGCCTCTCCGTACTCGTCCTACCTGGCGCTGCCGTACCAGGGCTCTTTCGTGGTCAGGGGAATGAGGCCCATATTTGTTACTGTTTTTGGCATTTTGATACTCAACGTGTAGCTTGCCAGGCTCTAAACATGGGGGCTGGGTACTCACGAGTAGCGCCAGTCTCTCTCGGAGGAGCGGGAGGAGCTTATTTGTTGGAGGCGACTCCTAACCGCCTCCCATGTACTTCCCAGCCGCTTGATTGCAGGCTTTTGGCCGACTTGACTCGTAGAAATAGACTTTTTGTCAAGTCGGCGCTGCAGAAGCAGGGAGCTCGTCCCCTGAATCCACCTGCGCCTCTGGGAAGCACACGGTCGCTTTTGGTTCGCGTTTTATTCCCCTATCCACCACCTGGGGACGCGCCACGTGCCCTCGCGACTAACCGGGCGGGATCCCTCAGAGGGAGGTCCGTGGATATATAAAATATATATATTATATATGATTATATATATATATGCAACTTGTCCATTATGAGGCGACAAATGAAAAACCGATCTCATTCGCTGCACAAGAACTTTTCATAGGAGTGTTAGCAGCCATTCGAAAGCTTAGATCTCTGGCTACAGCCACATGTGGCCGATTTTTGTAAAGACTTTAATAACGCTGTAAAATCCGAAGCGATTTGTGTCTCAGACATGCATATCTCTCGCCGAAGAGAACTTTTCGTATACTTTCAGTAATAATTTGATAGCGTAATGTTTCCTGATTCCAACGCCATACTTTCTTTGTGGAAGGCCCGCTTTTCTGTAATGCGGAGGGAAAATAAGTTGAATTTACATACTCGAGCAAAGTGGTCTTTGACTAATTCACCTGCCGCTGGACGAGGCGGCCGCTTGAAGTGCTGGCACGGTATTTCTCCAAACGTTCATGTGCTCGATAATCGATTGATCATTGCGTCGATGCATATATCCCCTACCCAGCGGCACGTGAATTAGCCTAAAACTACTTTGCTCGCGTATGTGCATTCAATTCAATTCCGCTGTTGCATTGCAGAGAAACAGTCTTTTCAGAAAAAAAAAGCACAGCGTTGGAATCAGCAAACATTACGCTAACGATTGATTACTAAAAGTTTGAAAAAGAGCTTTATCCGGTGGGGAATATGCGCGTCTTAAGCGCAAGGAGTTTCCTTCTGTTACAACGTCAAAAAAGGATTTTTTGTAAACCGCCCATGTGGGTCTGTAGGCATTAATCTAACGTAACGAACGATTATCAACACTCCAATGAAAGTTCTTGTCTGTCGAATGGGATCGATTTTTCATTTGTCTCCCCGTAATAGACAATAACCGTAGACATACACGAAAGTGATATATATATATATATATACATATATGTATATATATACATGTGCATATATATACATATACATATATATGTACGTATATAAACATACATATCGTACATATATACGTATACGTTTATGTATGTGTAGATATATGTGTACATGTATATGTGACATGTGTATATGCGTATATGTACACGTATACATGTGCGTATTATATATATATATATATATATATATATATATTCATATCATCACCCTCAATGAACTATTTGAGAACTCGCTTAGAAATTCTGTATAGTCAAATAGGATGCCTCAAGTCTTCTGTTTTTTGAGAATTACAAATTTCCAACTCAGTTCTCTTTTGTTTTTTAGAGAGAGCCGCGGTACGGCCTCCAACGAAGGAACCGCGCTGGTTCTGACGTTATGGAAGAGGCTGATTGTGGTCTATCCCATGTAAATCATTGTGTCTCCTCATCTCCATGCAACGTTATTGAGGCTCAGAAATCATGCGACGATGAGAAGAGAAGGGCTAAAGAGACGTCAAAAATACGAAAACCACGCTTCGTGCCATGGGAACCTTTCAAAGCAGCTCCAAGTGCAGATCGGTACGGGACTTTTCATATTATTCCCGCCAATATGAACATGAACTATTAGTGTACGTAGGTGCGATAAGTGTAGCTCTTTGAGTCCTTAAGCCCTTTTAAAGTCTTTTCAAACGGTTGTTGGTCAATTTACGCTCATCTCGCACAATTTTCATCACTCACTAAGGTTTTTTCTCTGTGTACCAAAGTGGATTTCAGATTTCTTGCATTATTCAAATACTCCGAGATTTTCTCCGTAGCTGATATACTGCTATCTGCTCATATGTAGCTCCTATGTGCGAAGAAAATTCCGAATTTTGAACACTTTATTGATCCGTCTTCCTAGTGCTTTTTTCACTGTGCGGATCCCAGTACTTCTATCATGCAAATCGTTGTTTCGCCTTTTTCTTGAACGTGTAGAATACTGGTTGAGCGTCCTCTCTGCAATCTCGAGGATAGCCTTGCTGTGGAGCTCCATAGGGCTTTATTGTTGATTGCCGGAGAGAGTTGGGAGGTGGTTTTCGTCTCCCCGCGCCGCATCGTGCATCATAACCACTCGGCCATGGTGCTCCCGAACCAACAGACCTCGAATTTGTATTGTAAATTTGTTTCTCCTCGTACAACGCATCATGAAGACCTTTTCAAGAATTAAATCCAGCTTCGGAATTGCTGAGATTTGTGTTATCAAATGAGGCTCGGTATAACTAATGGAAACCCGTCCACTGACCGTAGCCTCGCAAACAAAGCATTCCGAGTGTGAAATATAATTCTGTATATGCTGCTACAGCGTATCAAGAGGGCATTTTTTAAAAAACCAACCAGAGTGTTGGATTTGCCGAGAGTCAAAGCTTCCGAATGGTTAGTGAATTCCTAGTAAAAAAAAGCCTTGTCCAGTGAAAAAGACTTCTAATAGGTCTCGGGTCGAAAATGACCTTCATCGTTCGGAAAGGATCAGTTATAATGTATGACACATCATACATTATACTGTACGTCGGCGCGAACATTGCGACGTTATGAAACAATTTTTTCAAACCCATTAAGCTCTTTTTCACACTTTTTTAAAGAAATAAAAGAACTTAAAAGTCTCTCTCTCTCTCTCTCTCTCTCTAGACCTCGGTATGTGTAAAGGAATCTAGAATTTGTTGCGATTTGTCTTTTTCTTCGAATAAAACATGCATGGGATTGGTACTTCTTGTTCCTCAAAGGTGGCTAGCATTTCGGCGATAACGCCTTTGTCAGAGCCTAGACGTACATATCCGATTACTCTGTCAATATTACATATGCATCAAGAATCCAATTGAAAAAAGTTCTACGTTTAGTCATTTTGAAAAACTCTACCTTATTTAACCATACTGAGACTAGAAGGATGAATCTGAGATAAGGTGCCATATCATTTGTTGTGGTAATGAATAAAATGAAAAAAAGGAATATTGAAATGGTAATGAATAGGAGGGGAGAGTGCGTGAACATATCAAGTATCTTATCTCAGATTCATTTAGTCTGGGTATGGTTCATTTCATAGTGTGTTACACAAGACCGCTGACTACTTCCATATAAGTATCGAGAATGTGAGGTCTTTCAAAATGGCTTGATTTTAGAATACCCCTCTACTGGATTATTGATGCATACGAAATATTGACCGAGTAAATCAGATATGGTATGAAATGCATGACGAACACGTTTTCACCGAAACGTTAGTCTTCAGATTTTGACGAAAAAGAGTTCCAACCATCGTGCGAGTTTTGATTAGAGAAAAGAACAAAAGAACAGTGATTTTTGATAAGAAATCAAGAAAACAAGGGATCAGTTCACAGCTTCGAAGTCGATTATTGACTCCCAGATCAATACTGATTTGAACGCCCCATTGTGATTGACTGAACGATATTGCATGCTACTCATGTCATATCATCATATGTCCAGTTTTGAATGAAGTTTTGATAATCCGCGTGCTTTGGTCAGACTGAGTATGCGTTCGTGCAATATGTCGTATGGACAGTTCTGTTCAAGTTACACTATCGCTCAAAACACCGACTTGAGCTTCAGTCAAGAAATTTCCGCAGGAACTCCACCTGTATCACCTCACCTGTCGTCCCGTTGATCGTCGAGTGACTCGAGCGGGTACCAGCAACTCTTCCATTTTTCCCTATCGCGTGCAAGAGTAGCCCAGTGGGTCCTCCTTGCTCTAGGAATTCGCTGAGCATCATATCTTTCTTCCATCGCTTTCGTGAAGAAATCGGACCAACGGGTCAGTGGTCTTCCTTTAGAGCGCTTGACGTCCCGAGGAATCCAACCCATCCGTTCCTCATGAACATTGTTTTCGTTAGATTCAGTTGAAGACCGATCTTTCCACAGGCGTTGTCGAAATCAGTCAACATTCGTTCCGCTTGGCTGATGTTTGGTGTTATGAGAACGATATCGTCAGCAAAGCGAAGATGGTTTAATTGTCGACCGTCAATTTTCACTCCCATTTCGTCCCATTCTAAAGTTCGCATGACGTTTTGTAGGGTGGCAGTGAATAGTTTTGGCGATATTGTATCGCCTTGTCGAACCCCTCTTCTTACGTCAATGGTGATATTGTTGTAGAATGGAGATATTCTGGTCGTGAATTCTTTATAAAGCTCACGAAGGATCATTATGTACCGAGTAGGGACGCCCTGGTTATCCAGAGCCTCTATAACCGCTTCTGTTTCCACTGAGTCAAAGGCTTTCTTCAGATCGATAAAAGTGAGACAGAGTGGTTGTTTGTACTCTCGCGAAACTTCAATGAGTCTTGTGATCGTGTGGATGTGGTCCATGGTACTAAATCCTTTTCTGAACCCTGCTTGTTCGCATGGCTGTCCTTCGTCCAGTGTTCTGTCAATCCTGTTCAGGATGACTCGAGTAAAGAGTTTATAGACAACGGACAGCGAGCAGATTGGGCGATAATGGCCTATGTCGTGAAGGTCTCCCTTTTTGAACAACAATACGGTCTTGCTGGTTTTCCATTGAATAGGGACCTTGCATTCTGACAGGTAGCGAGTGAAGAGCCGAGCCAGGGTGTTGATGAGAACTGGCGGCAGGTTCTTCAGGTGTTCTGGTCTAATCCTGTCTGGACTGGGTGTTGTTTCTGTTTTTCACCGACGATATAGCATGTCGGATTTCGGAAGGAAGGACCGGTGGAACGACATATTCGTCCTCTTTCAATTTATATGACGGTAAGAGAACATGGCTAGCGAAGGGATCCGAGTAGTACTGGTGGATGATTTTCTCCATAGCCCTTCTGGAAGCTGTAAGTGTCCCGTCAGGGTATCGGAGTGCAATCATCTTGGTCTTATAGTTGGCGAAGCCTCGCTGGGCTTTGCGAATGCTCTTCCCAGCTTCTGCAGCTTCTGCCATAACTGCTGCTCTTCTCTTTTTGAGGTCTTCTTTTATCGCTTCTCTGCATCGTTTCGCAAGTTCGGACGTAAGGTTTCGGTTGCCTGCAGCTCGTGCGATTCCACGTTGACGTATCAGCTCGAGTGTCTGCGGAGACAAGCGTCTCTTCGTTACCTTAGGACTTTCGGCTTTTCTAGCGCCAACGTGAAGATATTCAACGAGTCGATCGTATTCTTCGTCGATGTTGTCGACAGCGGTATCTTCCCAAGAGCCAACTAATGATTTGAATACATCCCAGTTTATGGTAGTTCTGGGACTTCGTTGTTTGAATTTAGCGGCTTTCTCTCCTCTCCTCGAAAATCGGAACGTTGCGCGAAGGAGGCGATGGTCTGATCCCGTGTAGAACTTGGGAACAACAGCGACGTCGGTCAGGCAACGCAGGAACTTAGTAGCCTTTTTATCATTAATAAATATAGTTGGAACTTGGTATTCGAGTTGTTGAGAAATGCTTGAGTCAAACATTTTTTCAGGGAAGGCAAAGCTCCGACTAATCTCCCACAGCTAATTCCCTATGGGACGGAAATTATGGATGTCAATCATGATTCGAACAGCACAGGGTTCTTGGTCGATACTAGGAGAAAGCAAAGAAACAACATGAGCATGGGGCTTCTGAGAGAGTTGGTTCTTAACAGATCAGAATTATTGTGCTATGTTTTGATGCGTTCGTATGAATGTTTGCGACAGTATGTTATTCAGCACCTTGTAGACCTCTGAGGAAAAAAAAAACGAAAAATCCATGGATCTCATTGTAAAATAAAGATTGCAGGAAGTTGCACTAGAAAACCAACTAGCTAAGCTGAAGTTCGAGTTGGACATGGAACGAAAACTGAGTGCTGAATTAAAACGTTTGATGATTGCTACAATCAGCGACGATCTTCAAGGACAGGTGGAGGCGTTGACTGAAGACAAAATATCCTTAGCAAGCAGAGTTCAGGAGTACTCGGAGAAGGTTGTTTTTCAGTATTAGCTAAGCAATCCTCGCAAAATTATTGAGTAATACCTTTATCTCGAGTGCTTTGTTTAGACCACGCTAAAATTTGAATATATCCTTTCATCATTATTTGAGCCAACATGTCATGTGGTCTGGTAAGGGCTCTTGTACAGCCCGAGACACGTGTTTCGTCCTTACGACTCATGGGCCGGGCAGAACCCGTCGTCTGTCGATCTTTTCATAGCCAGTTCTCTCGGGAGCGTCACACTTCTTATATATAGTTATCGACGACGTACGCTTTACACTCTATGTGAGGTGAAACATTCACCTAACACAGAGTGTTGTGCACTCGATTGCTCAATGGCTGGTACTTTTATCATAATTATACCTTTATCTCGAGTGCTTTGTTTAGGCCACGCTCAAATTTCAATATATCCTTTCATCATTATTTGAGCCAACATGTCATATAGTCTGGTAAGGGCTCTTGTACAGCCCGAGACACGTGTTTCGTCCTTACAGACTCATCAGCCGGGCAGAACCCGTCGTCTGTCGATCTTTTCATAGCCAGTTCTCTCGGGAGCGTCACACTTCTTATATATAGTTATCGACGACGTACGCTTTACACTCTATGTCAGGTCAAACATTCACCTAACACCGAGTGTTGTGCACTCGATTGCTCATTGGCTGGTACTTTTATCATAATTATACCTTTATCTCGAGTGCTTTGTTTAGACCACGCTCAAATTTCAATATATCCTTTCATCATTATTTGAGCCAACATGTCATGTGGTCTGGTAAGGGCTCTTGTACAGACCTAATAATATTGTCTGATCATGAGTTTTCCAAAACAGTAGTTATTTATAACTTTCATAACCAAATTAGCCTCTGATAGTGATAACGATAATGATGAGAATGATTTATAAAGGCTATGGCAATTTCACGCAACGGTTATAAAACTCCAGCAAACTGGCTGAGGACATCAATAAAACCCCTTCGACAGGTGTACAACGTCTCAATTCCATTTATGCACACATGGCCTTTGGTAAGTAGTTTTCTTCCAAACTTTTTCATCATATTAGGTTGCTCGAAAATCAATGCGGGATTCCAAGTCTGTATTTTTATAGTGGTATATTCCAGCTCAGAGTTAGCTCCATTAGCTGCAATAGATTATTTCAAATGCAATGAATTTTCGTTTTCGAGGACCAGTTCCATTTTATTTCTTCTTGCCCATGGAGCTCTAATTTAGAAGAAAATGATGAGTCTGAAAGCAGTTTCAGCTTCGGCTCAGTTACTGAAGCATTTTTCGCTCGAGAAATTGTGGAGATGCTTCGAAAAATGTTAACCACCGCCTGCTTATTCGAAACTTCCAAAGTAGTGTGACGCGCTGTAAAATTGTACGATATGTATTTGTTAAGTTTTTTTTTTACTTTTATATATTCTTCTACAAAATAATCTTCTAAAAGTATTGATTGGTTCCAAAAATTCGACCTCAGGCAAGAGTGAGCCCGCGTTTCACCCTTATTTGTGTACCACTCATTCTTCTTAGACGAGCATTCTTCAGATGTGCCAAAAACTTGAGTTGCTTGCACATTTTTGTCAGAGTTTTTGGACGCCTGTTTTTGTATCTTTTACATCAAACCTTCTAATGTAATATCGTCTTCGTGAGCGCCACGTGGTGCAGTGGATAGTGGTGCTCTGCGTTGCACAAAAGGTCGGTGGTTTAATCTCGCGATCACGGCTCACCAAGCCATCCCATCCCTCCGGGCCTCGGTAAATTGGTACCAAACGGGTCTGAGACTTGCCTGAGAGGGTAAGGGGCACTGACTCGATACTGCAAGAAGCCATCCCGAGTCACTGTAAAGGCCAGAAATGAATTCAATCACCTCAAACGAAGTTAAAAATTGAAGATGAATGCATAGCGCATCACTCAGGGAATGATCGACGGCGAGAACTTTATTCTTTATCCTCTATCGTTCTCGTCCGTGCCATCATAAAGGTTAAGCATTAAATTGATCAAGACAAATTTTCCAAATCACCATTATTCTGTGCAATCATTAACAGCATCCTTCTCCTCATAGTCATTGGAGCGTCATATCCTTTACCTTGCATGCGATTGAGTATCACTCGTGAATCGAAGGGTTCCAAAACTGCTGGTGTAACATCTGAGATTCTATTCCTCGAAAGTGTATGAGTTAGGTTTCCGCTAATATATGACAGTGTATCATTCGTGAGAAAGTTTTTGATGAAGGATACAGAAAAAGGATTAACACTAGAGCGTTCTTTGTCAATACCCGCATTGCCACTCAGATATCTACTCCAAAATGGCATATGATATTTGGTTCATCACAAATTCGCATACTAAACGTCGCTACGCAGTCTGTTTTGAAATAATCTGACATTCAATAGTATTTTTGGAATCCTCGCATAGAGATCAATCTAACGGGTCTCTAATCTTGGCTGAAACATTTGAGAGCGCCTAGAAAATTCATGCTAACTGTTACATGCTTTATTAATTTTATTCTATAATGGTACAACAAATTCATATTCTCAACGTCATTACTCAGTCTGTTCTAAAAGGATCTGACATCCAATAGAATAGCATTTTCTGATTCCTTGCATCGAACTCTCTCTAGCGGGTCTCTAATCTTGGCCGAAATATTTGAAAGCGTCTAGAAAATTCATGTCAAGTATTACATACTCTATCAATTTCATTCTATCATAGTATAGAAAACTGACATTTCAAAGTCGTTACTCAGTCTGTCCTAAAAGAATCTGACATCCAATAGCATTTTCTGATTCATTACATCGAACTCTCTTTAACGGGTCTCTAATCTTGGCTGAAATGTTTGAAAGCTCCTAGAAAATTCATTGTAAATTACATGTACCACTGATTACATGTACCACTGATAAATTACATGTACCACTGACCACTGATAAATTACATGTACCACTGATAAAAATACCAGCCAGCTAGCAATCGAGTGCGAAAACACTCTGTGTTTGGTGAATGTTTCACCTGACATAGAGTGTAAAGCGTACGTCGTCGTTAACTATATATAAGGAGTGTGACGCTCCCGAGAGAACTGGCTATGAAAAGATCGACAGACGACGGGTTCTGCCCGGCTGATGAGTCTGTAAGGACGAAACACGTGTCCTGGGCTGCACAAGAGCCCTTACCAGACCACATGACATGTTGGCTCAAATAATGATGAAAGGATATATTGAAATTTGAGCGTGGTCTAAACAAAGCACGCGAGATAAAGGTATAATTATGATAAAAGTGCCAGCCAATGAGCAATCGAGTGCACAACACCCGGTGTTAGGTGAATGTTTCACCTGACATAGAGTGTAAAGCGTACGTCGTCGTTAACTATATATAAGGAGTGTGACGCTCCCGAGAGAACTGGCTATGAAAAGATCGACAGACGACGGGTTCTGCCCGGCTGATGAGTCTGTAAGGACGAAACACGTGTCTTGGGCTGCACAAGAGCCCTTACCAGACCACATGACATGTTGGCTCAAATAATGATGAAAGGATATTGAGTAATAGTCGGCTTTTCACACGTTCTCAAACTGCTCGACAACAATACCATAACCAGTTTCGATTTCTAATTTTCGCCGTTATCGATGAAAACTTTCAGCTCATATCTGAAAATGAACAAATCGAGCAGTTGCGGATTGATCGCGACGTTTGGAAATGCAAATTTCTTGCTCAGTCGATTCGTACTGACGAACTAACTTTTCGAATGGAAGTACTATTTGGAATGCTTCGAGATGCGCAGCGCATAGTGAAGGATATGTGGTATGTTTCCAGTTCTTTGAGAACTTTAAGAGAAAAGTAGGTCAAAAGCACTACATTTCGTTATTCTGATGAGTGTTTGTGCTGATATTCGTGAAAAAAATTGCCAGTTCGTTTTGTTCAACACCTATTGGTTTCTGAATTGCTGTGCACGTGTTCGACTTTTTTCGATCACGTTAACGACCAAATGTGCCACAGAAGTTTGTTTAATTATTTCTATAATAATTCCTTGTGAATAAGGTTTTCTCTTATTTGTTGCTGCATGTAAATTTCAGTGACGGTATATCATTTAGTGCTATAAAAGCGCATGCTCTACAGCATATATCATGTGCTTTATTTTCCTATTCTAGCACCAGCATTATTGACATAACAAAATATCTAGCATTTTCGAGTGATATGCGAAACTCTGAACCTCGGGCGAAAGTCGAAGTCGTAACCGTGCCTCATTATCTCCAAGAGCGCGTGCTATGCCCTACATTACCGGAGCTCCTGCTCTCCTATCTTTCTGTGACATTCCTCTGTACGCGCTTTTGGAAAGGATGAGATGCGGAATTTTAATTTCCGCCTGAAGTTCAAAGTTTTGTATATCGCTCAACAATCGTAACAATCTTGGATATATATTCTCTAGGGCATCTCAGGGATTCAACCCTTTCGAGACCATTGATCCGGCGCTCTACGTCTCTAGCCCCAACGTTTTGCTCTAATGGTGACACGCTGGGATTAGCCCACAGTGTTAAACGCATCACGCTGGGGGTTGAGTCCATGGTCTCGAAAGGATCAAGCCTAATACTTGCAGTGACCAGCCACACGTAGCCTTGTTTCGTAACAGAATTGGTAATACACTTAGATAATGTAGAATGGTAGAAATGTGAGAAAACAACAAGGAAAACTGTATAGGGAGAAGGAGGTGCCGTGGCCGATTGCGATGCTCATCGCGACGCGCGTGGGCCGAAACCCACCTCAGCACTCTGCGGCAGTCAATAATGAACACCCCATGGAACGCCACAACCGGGCTATCCTCGAGATTGCAAGAAGAAGCGCTCAACTAGTATCACTATTCTCCGACGTTCTAATAGGAAACGAAAGCGATTGAATGCTAGAAATACTGAGATCCGCACAGTGAAAAAAGAACATTGTGAAGACTAATAATCAAATTTCAAAAAAGTTTAGGAAGAAAAATGAGAATGAATATTTAGAGAATGATAAGTAACCAAAGAATGTTTGAAGGAAGATTTTTGACTAGGAGTGAAACTGGTTGAAAATTTTTGTTTTTTGAGAGTATGAGAAGATGGAAAACTAGTGGATACAGATTGAAGCTTTACTAAGGTAGAAGAAAAAGAATGAATTTGATTTTTTTTTGTGAAAAAGTGAAAAATGAGAGCCTATCAAATTTTGATCAAAGAGAGAGAATGATTTAACAAAGGAGAGTAGAAGTAAAGTAGATTTGGAAAGGAAGATTATGATGAAAGGGAAGAAAGAAGTCAGTCGAGTATATGAGAATATCGCCCATCCATGGGCACAGGTTTTTATAACCTTTTGCAGCGAGGACAAAAGAACACGGAGGTGTCTCGTTGCCTGCGAATTTAAAAAAAAACAGTAGAGTAAAATTTTAGGCCTGGTGTTTAGTCATTCGGCTTTTGTTCGTTGATTTTTTCGTTTATTTAAGTTCTGCTGACTTGAGCACGAGTATTGAAGCGGAGTATTTTGCGAACCTCGATCTTCATGCATTCCTGGCTCGATCGCCTTGCGAAAAACGAATTCGACGAAAGGGTCCCAACTATTCCAACGTTACAATATCCTGTTGCCCTAAATGTTCTGGTCGCGAAATCCATTTACTTTGATGTTGGATCAGGGATTGAAAGAACAACAGGAGGCGTAGATTACCGCTTTTCATTTTTCTTTTTGCATTATAATTAGAATTACCTTACTGACACTATTGCTTCTTTCTCAAGATTTTTTTAATGCTCCTACCCTTTTTTCTAACTTCTAAATACTAGTTATGGCAAGATAGTTCAAAACGGTGCCAAAACTGCATAGTTTTACATCGCGATCACTGCATTGTATTCTATGAACCTCTAAGGTTGCTCGTTCCCTCGTCATTAGTGCCAATTTGTTGTTAGTTGCCTCGTATCTCCAGTTTTTTCTTTTATGGGATTCCACTTATTTATAATTCATATCGGTCCCAAAAGAAAAAGTGTTACAATTGCATCTGCGTTCTTGAAAAAAGAAGCACCTTGCTAACAGTATTGTTATGCGGTGTGGACATTTATGGAAAGTTCTGTAATATATATATATATATATATATATATATATATATATATATATGTATATAAATGTATCTATGAACTTGTGCGCATGTATATTTATGCAAAATGTTCTTCAATGTTTTGAAATATATTACTAGTACCAAGTTTCCCACTTTTAATTCCTCATTAATTAATACAAATATTTAGTTAGTAGAGTAGATCGGTGATCTCATTTGACTAAATCTTATTTCTATAGGTATTGGTAGTCTGAGAAATTTTTCATTTTGTTTGCTTCTTATATGTGCCATACTTCTCTGATACTAGGGAAAGGTCTTTCTCAAATGTGATAATGTGTGATTTGAAGAAGTAGGTTGGTGATGAATTCATACTTTACTAGATTTTCTGAAATAAAGTTTTTCTCCATTTTTCTCTCCATGGTATCACTTTTACATGTAAATCACAAGACGGGCTCTTTGTTAACATCGGCATTTTCTAATCATTCAAATTTCTTTGTAAACTAAGGTGGAGGTTGTTGTGTCAAGTTCGCTGATAGGTTTTGGCACCAAAGCAATAATGACCAAGTTTATTTCTCGAAGCAATCATAATTGCTTAACAACACTATTTAAACTATGTACCATTACCTTGAACACATTTCTGCTATTTCTTAGGCAACAAATCAATATTGCGCTCATAGAACTCGTTAATCTTCTATTCAAGGACAGTTACCAATCCTTGACGCAAATTATTCATGTATCGGAGCATCTTCTTGCACAGGAAGTACTCCAGCGACCGGAAGAGGTGATAGTGAGACGGCGACAGTCAAAACTGTACGGTCGATGATCCGACAACTCCCAGCCCACTTCAGTCAACTTCCTCTTTGTCAATTTGTCAACACATACAGCATTGCGTTGCCTTGAAGCAGAATGAGATTGCTACGTCGCTGTCGGCGCGAAGCTCAGCACAGAGCCGAAGCGATGTTCGCCTTGACAAAAATCCTTGAGCCTTTACACGGTGGTGTCTTCGAAGGAGTCTGTGCATCGCGTCCCACCGTATCACTAGAACGGCAAATTGAGATAAAGGCTTCGTTGAGCTGCCATAATGCGAAAAGTATGGACAAGTTTAGTACCAAAAGAAAGCGCATAAAATTCAACATAAAGCGTTGTTGATTTGTTGCCTGAGCGATGGCAAGAATGTGTTCAGGTTGCAGGTGCATACTTTGAAACAGTGTTGTTAAGCAATTTTAAAAATTTTCCGTCATCAATTTTGATTAAAGCTTTGCCATAAAGTACAAACTCTGATTCTCTATGTTTGCGAGTGTATCTTCACTTCAAGATACGCTAATTACTAGTTGAATAGTGTGTAGGAACTTTCAAAAAATTTGTCCCACGTGTATTGAGGTATAAGGTCATAACAACAGTGTGTTTCATTAATTAAAGTGGTAGTGTACTGACGAGAATGTATAAAAGTACACTGCGTTATACATTCTTCTGCAGCAAATTTTCTTGAGTAAAATATCAATGTCCCTTAATAACTGATACGTTGACATGTTTTTATATGTGCCGATTCTGTTCCACTGCAAAAATGGCTTTTTGTTAGTATCGTAAGCTGAGAACACTATTGTGAGATGAGATGATGATTCATGATTCATCCAGGCATTGCAAGTGAAAGTGTTCTTACTGGCTTAACAGTCATAATTGTTATCCAGTAATGCTGAGTGATATGTAAAACATTTGACCCCAAGCTTTGAACCGTGCTTCGTTTATCCAGCGATAGTACGCTACTCATATCGAGGTAGCGGGCTAGCACTAGACCACCAACATCACCGCTCTGTTATCACATGTTCTTCGATATAATTCATCACAGCTATCAGAAACCAACCGTCTACATGTTTGGCTTGGTAAACACATAATTGAATTGGCATCAAATCTAACTAAGCTGGCAGCTAATGGATTTATACACTTAATAAGAATACGTGAACGGCTGGTTGGTGACAGCTACGATGAATTTTATAGCGTAGGAAGAGTGGTGGTAGTACGGTGGCCTCGATGGTATAGTGGTAGCACGCGTCCCCTGTTTGCGTGAAATGCGGGTTCAACTTCGGCTCGGTATAAAAAGTTTTGCATACCACTCAGCATGTTTGGATGTATAATTATAACATCATATATAACCTTTCAGTCGACCGTTTTTCTCAAAATTTCGTTAAAAGCATTCAAAATATGTAGTCTTTAGTAGTGTTTTAGCCTTAATCGAGATGGTTACATTACACTTCGTTAGTGGCCTCGTATGTTCGTTCGGTTAGCCATCCAAGACCTCTTATGATAGGGATGGGGCGTAGGACAATATTACGCTGGCACTAAGTGAAATTAGACCTGCTAGCATAATTAGAATCAGTGCCTTGCGGCTGATAAGAACAATATGTATCATAATTTGATCGACTGTTTTCTTGAAAACGTGGTCAGAAACATTTAACTTACATGGTCTTTAAGAATGTTGGAGCCTTTTCCAGGGTTATTACGTTATCTTCGAGGTTTTCATAAACATTCGATTTAAAGGCAATATTCAGCGCTCGTGCAAGAAGAAGAGCATCAACTGTAATTACGCTGAAAAAAAAGTCATAATCTTACGACGAACAAAAGTAACGTAATAAGCTCGAAGAAGGTCAAAATTATTTTCAAAAATTATAACATCGCATAAGAGCGATGAAGTAGAAGTTTTTTGAAAGTAATTAACAGTTTCTATCTGCTACTAATGAAAACTGATGTGAATGGAAATGGATTTGTGTACATGATGAGGTGAACGAATACATTATTTTATGTGCTAGGACAGTGAGTAGGAAAGGCGCTGTAAAAGTATACTGTTAAACCCATTTATCTCATTGACTATCTCTGAACCTCGCTTTGAATTTTTAACATAGTCTGTGAAAATGTTTAGAGCCTTTTCGAGGTTTGCACGTCAGAGCCACACGTAGGTTTCCACAGCATCGCCCGTGTAGCAACCGTTCCCACGGAACACGAAACTGCTACTTCTCTGAGCGTTAAAGGACGACCATGGACGAGACTTAAGGTCAGAGATACTGCTGCGACACCATTACGGTCCCAGCTACGGTTGCGCCGCCCACTTCAGCGGGTTCCCTATCGAGTCGTGTTGGCGTCGTGGACGGTCGTATGTCCTCTTGCGTTTGCCACTGATCTTGTCTTTGGTTTCCTGCCTCTGTTCTTAATTCTGACTCTCTGCCTCTGCTCTCGTTACTATGTGAAGCGATCGTGTTGTGATTGGTCGTGAGCCACCTTATCGATCGATTCTATTATCGATTGATTCTAACTAGTCGTGGCTGTTTACGACTCTCATACGTTCTGGGCGGAGCTGTCGACGACGGCGGCGGAGCAACCCCGTGTCCGCTCTGATTGACCCACCACCGGGGGATGGGTTCCGGCCCATGTACATAGCCCAGATCTGCGACACCCACTGGCTCCCACACCCACCGGTGTCCTGTTCTTTCCCGAGGCAATCATAACTGCACCCCAAGGTTCGCCACCTGGTCAAGCTTTGCCATTTCTAGATCCTCTCGCAATCTTTATCTGTCGACTTACGTCTTACTGTCTCACCAGTCTTCACTTACTCAGTGTCGCATTATCAGCGTTACGTAGTTAGGTGCCCTTAGGATGTTACGTTATTAACGTCGTTCAGTAGAGGCGTCATTCTTACGTCATGTTATTGTCGCCGTTCAGGCGGAACGTTATCATTGTGTTATGTGTTGTTGCATTATGATATTGTATTAATCGTATATATCTTTAGGCTGTCTTAGCATTATGTTAATAAACTATCTAATCGTACTCCGACGATCAACGCAAAGCCGACAAAGGCAATCTGTCGATCAACCAATCAATCGTCGTTGGAAGACCTTGGAACGGCAGCGAGCAGCCCTTCCTAAATTGGTTCATTGCCCGGGAACCGAGCCCGGATTGCTTGTATGGCAGGCGAGCATTCTACCACTGAACCGCCAGTGCACCAATTTAGGAACGGGTGCTCGCTGCCGTTCCTAGATATTTCGACGACGATTGATTGGTTGATCGACAGATTTTCTTCGTCGGCTTTGCCTTGATCGCCGGCCAAGGGTGCCCTCGGTCGCCGAGCGATCATTGGTGGAGCGGTTACTACCTGAACGACATGCGTAAGAAATGAACGAAAGAAACGAAGAAAAAACTCCTGAAGCCTTCTCTTCCCGTTAAAGCTGATCGTCGTCAAACAAATTGAGGGGTGCGATGCCATTGACGCTGTTGATGAAGTCGTTTGTTAGATTGGTCGTTTAGTAAAAAGAGAGAAAACGATCTGTAATTGGTACGTGAGAATTGTGCTCAGATAACGACTGTAGGGGGACATGCGAAAGGGAATAAGCAAGCGAAAGTCCCCTTCCCCAAGTCGAGGTTGTCTACTACAAATAGTGGTTCAAAAGTGGATGGTGTGTCCAAGATGAGGTTGTCTCTTGATCTCTTTGTTTGAGGGGATATATGAGGTTTGTGTCCATATTCGTCTTTTTGCTTGAAGACTAAGATTCATAGTTCTTGGATTGGTTCTACCCTTATGATGTGCTATATCACATCTAACGGGGACATCTTGTTTTTCGGAGGAATATTGACTTTGTGGCGGAAACTTGCACTGCTGTCCAAGGGAGTGTGACTTGCAGCTAGCTTCTGCCGAAGAAGTTGGAACTATCCCGATGACTTTTTACCGCTTGTGGGTAAGCCATTTTATGTCGGAAAACGTACATTGGAGCAGCGTAGGCTCCTCGATCTCTTCCATCTCGGAAGGATGATGCCGATTGCTTGGGATAGCCATTAGTGCCAATAATGGCTCTCATGCGATCGCATCTTTTGCCATGCTCTGAAGTACGCGATAGTTGATGAGCGTCCGTCTTTGTTGCTCTCAGCTTTCTTTAGCGACGAGCCTCGGCAACTTCGGTAAGATAACGCATCACTATCACGGCCTCCTGGCAAACCTGTTGGAGGGTCGTCTTGCAACAATGCAACCTATCCGACTCCTAGCAGACTCTATGTCGGATGATCTTTTCCCTGAAGACAAGAAAGAATTGCGAGGGAAAGACGTGCCCGATGTGGGAGTGGTTACTACCGAAGTCGTAGAAGACCTGAAAATTAACCGATTATATTGCTTCCGCTGAAATCTAGAGACGGATTGGGGACCGCCTCTTTCTATTTTGTCAGATTTCTTCCCTTTGGTTCTGTCGGGGTCGTCTAGATTAGGATTCCGTAAGAGGGCAGTAATCACCTGTCCCACGAGGGTAAGACGTCTTTCCCATTCATTAAGGTCGTCGCACATGTGATTATTTTGTGGCGTTCCCTCGTCTGGAGCTAACAGATGCAGTCCAAAGAGAGCCTCCTCTTTCCTCCAGTCAAACATTGATCCTGCATTGGGGCTTCCCGTACGTAGGTACCCCAGTCATGTACGGATGTGGTAAAACTCGAATGATAATTGGATAAGGGGGCTTTCACTTTTCATCAGACTCCACAACTGATCACATCCCAGGAGGATCACCGGGTGTCGATTTTTGTCCTTAGTCGTCGTTGATGTCAAATTGGATGTTATTCTGTCGATTGAAAGCAATTCCTTCACTCATTTTTGGCTTTCGGATTGCTCTAGATATGTTATTGTAAATGAACAGGAATAGCGGGAGTTTTCTACCCTCCTGATCTCATGCGTCTAGCCGGATCTTTCTTGACGAGTGGTCTTGGACTCTGTCACTCCCGAAAGTATTCAGGCATAGCGTGATTTGTTCTGTTCCTTGTGAGTGGAGTTCTTTGGCTAGTCCTTCGTCGATGAAGGACAATTCGGCTCCCGAATCCAGTAACACGTGGACTTTTTGCAAGTCTCCCATTTGTGAATTGAACAGTATTAACTGCCCTGTTGGCAGTATTGCTGAGCGACAATCCATGCTTGGTCTCGGTGACCCACTTTCAATTACCGTCTGGTGGCCGACTCTATTTGTTTTTTGCCACAGACGTCGGTTCCCCGTGGTGACTTCGGCCCTTGTTGTTCTTCTTATTGCTTTTGCGTCCTCTTTTACCGGGTTGATGGGCTGCGTTTGACGGGTTCCTTTAACGGGTTGGGCTAGAGGGGTTTCCTGAACGGTATGGCTTGTATGTGCCCTTTGGAGATAGTACGAAGTACGATGTCGTCCCTGACATTTATTACACACTGACCCACTACATTGGGCGGGGGTGTGTCCCGGTGACGCGCATTCAAGGCAAAGCTTATTTTTCTTTGAGGTATTGACACCTTTCCTAAGCTGTTCTGAAGCGATCGCAAATGAAGGACTTAAGACCCATTTGCAGTACATGCAGTGGAGTTTCTGCAGTTTCCCTTGTTGCTTTGGATTAGCGATGTACCCTGAGGACCGAGATTAGGGTTTGTTGATCGCCATATATCGAGATACATATTCTTCATTAGATATAGTCTCGTCTAGCGCTTTCAACAGAGACCGCCTATCCAAGGGAATTTCTGCTGCTTTAGTTTTAGTCAGTACTTTGTTTGCGTCTTTGAGGGGAACTTGCACAGAATTTTGTACACATGTTCTGACTATCCGTGTGCTCCCCTTTTTGATTTAGTTGCGCAATTACTGCTTGCAGATCGCTCAACAAGGTCCCTTGGTCGCGTATTGCTGGTGAACGGAGAGAGGTCTCTTTTAGCCTCTTAAGCAGCTGCAGAACCACCTCATTTGGATTGCCGTACCTTTCAGTAAGGAAGTCAATGGCTTTCTGATAATTTGCCCCTGTTACTTTGAACTTTTCTTCTAATTACCGGGGTTCGCTCTTGAGGGAACTGAGCAGATATTTGAACTTGTACAGGTCAGGGATGTCCCGTACGTTCACGATTTACTGGAAGAATTCAAAATTTATACCAGTGCTAGGTGTCCTTGTTAAACTTTGGAATTGGCACCGTGGGGAACTCGTACTCTTTTACCTTAGCTGTATTTCCCCGTTTTTTAGGGTTCTACCGCGCTATTTTGCCCGTTCCGTTCTTTGAGGGTTCTGATCTCAGTCTTCAAAGCCGCGGAATATTGAATCGCATCATCGAGAACTTGTTGTGAATATGACAGCGTGTCCTTGTAATCCTGTTCGCTATTCTCCAGTTTTGGATACGCTTCATCCAGCTTCTCATTGGAATATCCAAGTTTTTTTTTGAAGGTCCTGGACGGTAATGGGCTGAGGGTTTGTGAAATGCTCTGATGCTGTTGCTTGTTGCCATCTCCCGTGATTATCCCTCAGCACAGCCAGAGTTTGCTCGAGTTGTTTAGTAGCTTTACTGAGCGCACCTTTCTTATGGGAAAGAGCAGAACGGTGGTACATGGCGTACTTCGACAAGTAAATGTATAGTCACAAGGTCTAACTGAGATGAGGGTGACCTGAAACGGGAGGTCACACAACCTGAAATCGACAGAAACGATAAAGAACTCAAGCGAACTGAAACTGAACGAAAAACAAAGCTGAAAACAAGAACTTCCGACCTGAATCCTTTCTTGACGATTAGATTGGCGACCCTTGTCCGTAAGAGTAGCCAACGCACAAATTTAGGAACGGGTGGTGGGTTCAGAGCGTACACGAGGTGGCCCACCGCCGTCGTCGACAGCTCCGCTCAGGACGGCTACAATAACATAATTGAAGACGACCGCGACGCTGCACGCTGTTTGTGGCTCCGACACCACAGACTGCCACCTGCCCCAGTAACATAAAAATCCTTCGTTTTACCAGGGTGGCTTTTGGATTAGAAACATTCCCGTTTCTACTGGCGGCTACAATCCATTACCACCTCGGTACATACGAACACGACGAGAAATTGATTGAAAAATAAGAAATAATTCATATGTGGGCACCTTGATCTTGACAGCTGATGCCGTAGAAAAATCAAGACGGGACTACCCTCGTGTTAAACAGATATTCAATGTTCTCAACGTGAATCTGCGCGAATTCGTATCAAATGACCTAAACTTGATGGCAGAAATAGCAGCATCCGACAAAATTCGTGAGTAAAGTACCCAAAGTCCTAGGAATCCCTTGGGACACACAGTGAGATCGGTTGAAAATAACGTGCGACTCAAAGGCGCAGCACAAATAACAAAGAGGGCAGTCATTAGCATAGTCATTAGCATATGGCATTAGGCAATGCCTCAATATAATTGCTCGTTGGGATTTTTGGCACCTTTGCTTCATAAGCCAAAAGTTTTCTTACGCTCCTCATGGAATGAGGGATACCAGTGGGATAGCGTTCTGTTGAATCATGATCAACAACAGTGGGGGAAATATGCGCGGAAATACAATGGTTTCTCCACCCACCATCCCCGCTGTATAGGCGTGAAGAGGGGCAATAATACCCTAGTGACGTTCGCAGACACTAGCTCAGAAGCAATCGCCGCTTGCATATATCTACGCGCAGAGCAGTCGATAGACCTTCTCATGGCGAAAAGTAAATTACCCTCATTAAAATTCACTACATTCCAAAAATGGAACTGAACGCACCTACGTTAGCACTTAGACTGACGAATTCCGCGCTAACGCAGCTCCAAAAATCACTAGAGGTTCGCGAAGTTATCATCCTTTCTGATTCGGAAATCGCACTCAGTTGAATAAGATGCAAACCGCAGAAAAACGTCGGGCGTTTAGTACATAACCGCCTTGAGGAAATAGGAAGAATTGTAGCACACATTCGCATCGCTGATGAGAGTATTGTTTTTGCCCATGTAGCAACACACTGCAATGCAGTAGATTACGCAACACGAGGCCTTAATTGGCATGAATTCAAGGATCTTCTCTGGTAGAAAGCTCTTTGTTTTCTTAGCAAACCTGTAGAAGAGGGGGATAGTCTTGAATATGTTTGGGGACAATAAAAGCATTTCAATAGGGACGTCAGAGCTCCACGATCAAGAAAATGTCTCGATATTGAACCGGGCATCCACAATCAATGCGACTCAATGATAAGAAAAAACTCGCGAATATAGCATGTAAGGACGACATTTTCAGTCCACTAAAGAAATATACTCTGGTCAGTATCGAAAGGATTGTCGCACGCGTCCTGCGATTCATTCGAATTCTGGTACAAAAGGCGATCGCTCGCAAGCGCTGCCACATTAAGCTCTTTGCACTTTTATTAACGGACACGAATTAAGATCTCGATATCTCCGGTGAGGAGATAGCTATTTCGAAACAGCACCAATGGGCAACAGTGCAACATCATATGCTTTACCATATGGCTTGCTCCGATGTTATGGATATTTGGGAAATAGCGACCTGGTCAAGGAAACCAAAAACCCCTTTGTTAGTCGTACAGAACTCGTGGTTAGCCCAAGCCATCATCCGGAATTGTTACAACAGGGGGCACCCCGGAACGGGTCACACAATATCCATTGTGCGCGAAAACTTCTAGATTCCCACACTGCGATCGCAAGTCACATATACTCTTCGGCCTCGTATCCAATGCCAACGATTTAACAACTATTCGTACAAATACCCAGAGCACACAGACCTACCACATTAGAGGGTTACCAGATCACTCCCTTCGAACATGTTGGCAATTATGTTCATATACGGGATTACAAGAATTAGCAAAAAGATTTTCATAAATGCGATCAGTTTTGATTTCTAAGTATGAATAGTGTCATACTGCAGCAATAATTGCACAGAATTTATGCTAATATCTGGTGATCCTAATAAAAATATTGTTGAGCAGTTCCGGGGTGTTAATAATAGTATTTATTGGATATTAGTTATGCAATACAACAATGCAGTGTAGTTTTGCAGCTAAAATAATGTAATAATCGTAGTGGCTCACTTTTTAACGAAGCTCGCCTTTAGAACCTGGAAAGGTCAAATTGATCCTTAATGCACCCAGTCAAAAACCTCCATAACCTCAGCAGAAAACGTAAAAAAACGAATTTTGGATTGCATACTAAAAACGCTTTGTTTCAAAAACACTCACCGCTTAGATGTTTCAGATGTTTCAATTAATCATTGAAGACCAGCCGCTTAGAGCCAGTGCATAAGTGAAGCTGTACCTGACTCAGGCCGGGAAGATTAGCCTGAGGTATGGCGCGAGGTCACGCGTTATTACGAGGCACTCCTCTTTTCGGTTCATTTTTCGGCCTTTACTATGTATACAGAAGGCTTCCAAAGTTTGACTAGTGGATGTTTCTGATTCCTGTGCGAGGTGCCGTCAAAATCCGCTCCTTTATGCTTTTGTTCCTTATGCGTGGCTAGTGGGATTTTTATGTCGGAGTTGCGTTAAGTTAAGCTATTTTTTTACGGACATGGTGATCGTTTGATGGTTCGGAAATCACGTGACAGCTTCTTTCATATGGCAATTGCGGAGGAGAAATACATCCAGCAAATTTACAAAATGCACCTCATACTTCAACATCTGCGTTCCTAATTCAACTGCGTTCCTAATTCGTTAGCAAAAAGAAGCCAATATATCGAAATGTGAGGCCACACGTCGTGCTCCTCATTTTACAAAGGTTCAGTGACTTAGGCTACAATAGTTAGCCCCATCTACAATTCTCGCACGATCTTTTGTCTTTCGACTATTGTGTTTCCAAACATCTGGAACTTTCCAATGCGAGAAATATTTCATATAGCAAACGAAACGGAAACTACTATGAACGACTCCATTGCTTTCAGGACTCCAGAGTTCTAAATAACTGAAATGTATAAACTCATTTTTCGTTGGAAAAAATGTCTAGATTCCAGTGGTCGTCATTCCAATCAATAAACTCTATTCTGAATTGAGAGATGCCACTTTGTATAAAATAATTGTGACTTGAAAAACCACTCATTAACAATGCACATAACCGCTTCCTTTGCTCAGTGAGAGCGCACAGCCGTGCGAAATCGGTCCGGATACGTTATTTTCTTCGGAATGAACGAAATCTGATGCCTCCATATTGGTAGGTGCTTGTCATGTATTAAGGACAACAATTAAACTGCACTGCAGCCGTGTTCTAATAGGAGATCTTCTCACGATCTTGGGTATCTAACGCCAACTGTTATCCTTTGTATAAGCAATTTTGAGACGATTATCAGTTGATGTGGAGTCCGCTTGTTGCTTATTTGCTCTTATATTTAGTTGTTTATATGACTGTACCACATAATCCAGTCTTCTTTCGCTCGAATGGATATCTTTATTCATCATTTGCGACAGTCTTTAGATTTTGTGTGTTTACCGAAGTTGAGGATTTCGCATCCGTAATATCATTGTACGGTGGACGAACATGACCTCTCCAGAATGATAGGATATTTTTGTAGCCTTTCCAAGTCACGACTATCGGCACCCGTTAGGGCGGATTAAAGGAGATTTTTTGCAGACAAGCCTAGAACCTTAGCCCAAGACCACTTGTCGAACTCGGATGAATGAAATATTGTGTTTTGCACGATGTATCTAAAATCACAAGGCCAGGATTAAGATTATTCTCACCTCAAGAATGCTCTGCGCTGCACACGAGGTCACTGGTTCGATCTCACGCTCATGGCTCACCAAGCCATCCATCCCACCGGGGTCGGTGAATTGCTACCAGACAGGTCTCAGACTTGTCTGGGAGGATAAGCAGCACTGATGCCACCACGAGTCATTGTAAAGGCCAGATGTGCATTCAATCACCTCAAACGAAGTTAAAATTTGAAGTCGAATGCATGGCGCATCCCTCAGGATTGATCAACGCCGAGAGCTTTATCCTTTAGCTTTTATCTAAAATCACAGTCTTAACTGCGTCTCAATGCGAAGTTATTAATTAGTGCTAGTTTTTAATAAGCAACAGGGAGGCTGTTGCTAGTAGAATGAATCGAATACAATTCAATACAGAAATAATGGCTGACGTTTCAGCAGTATCGCCTTTTTCAGAGTCTGGAATGGTCAGGTTGACTCACAGTCTACTCGGTGCTAACTTTCGTAATCCAGAAAAAATAGACGTAATAAACATAATTTTTGTTCGTGCAGTGAACAACTTCCTTAAGCTTATAAGTATTCATTCTGCAAACCAAACATTTTGTTTGTCTCCTTTACCTTTACCAGGTTATGACTAATAATAGGTCTCCACCTGAGTTTCCGAACTTGATCCAAAACTCAAAAACAGATTTTCTCATGTAATCGAAAGTGTCAAATAACATCAGTTGGAACATTCTTCGTTTGCATGGATGCAATTCTGCCAACGTTCCGTTAACAAATCATTTCGTTTGAGCATTGGAAATCATCGGCCAAATCACCGGTTGACAAAGTCAGATCTTCTTAAATCTCTTCAATGATTGTCTCTCAATCAATTTCACGCGGTTTTCCGGATCTTGGTTGATCGGCAAAATTAGTAGCAATGCGAAATTTTGTAAACCACTCATACGCCGTAGTTCTACTTACAATTTGGCGGCCTTTTGCACGAGTGATGTTGCCAAATGCAGTTTGGAAATTGTGCCCCAATTGAAATTCGTAAAGCAAAATAAATTGCAGGTTTCAATATTTTACAGCAATCTGACCGACCGAGGCTTATTTTGAGATTCCAAACTTGCCATAATATAGCGTTCTCACGTCCTCGCCGAATCCAGTCTCATGCACTTGTGAATAAACGTTAAGCTGCGTTTACGGTGAATAGAGAAAAACTTAGCGCCAGTACTTGGTCGTATTTTGAGCTATGTATAGTATCGTAAGCAGTGTTCGTTGGCACTTCGGTATCAAACTTGTCTGAGACGAGGAGAATTGACTTGATACGCGCACTCGTAGCAAATCAAGTCATTTTACAGGTCGAATATATATTATATAACCTATGAGATGTTAAGAGTGGGGTAGAACGCATTGTGCATTTCTCAGAACTTTTTTTTTGACGAAATGGGTGCGCGCGACTCGAGGCATATTCTCACGGGAGATGTCGGCATCGTCTGACCCACAGGGGTCTTGAGACGCTATTTGATAGGAGGTTATTCGGAGTTACACTCTCGTACTATAGCATGTAATTAGGATTCCGTGGAAGGGCTAGGCTTGTCACGTTAGCTGCCCATAGAAAAGTGTGATAAAATAATGGATCTCCTTTTCCGTTGCCTTAGGAATTTAGCTGGAACTTTCTTATCTACCATATATAAATGTGATCTTGTTACCTGAATTTGCGCATTTTCGCGTGTGGCGAACTATGGCGACCAGTGTTTATTCAGAACGACGATGATTTGTATGATGGCAGCGATTAGAGATACTAATGGATATATCGCCAGATAAATGTGGAGGACAAAACAAACCTCATCTATGACTTCCAAGTAGGTTCAGATATAAAATCTACCTTGATCTATGAAGTAGCGTGATAATAAAACTAGCTGTGATTGAAAGTACGTTGTGGCTTATTGTTGTAACAAATACGTCGAGTACGAATGGTACACTTTACAAATCAACATCTAAGATTTTTGTGCATATTATCAAGAAGATAGCTTTAAATGGACAGGGTTGGCACAATATTTATGTTAGATAGACTATCGAGTAGAACAGCAGATAGACTGCGGCAAACAAACAGGTGGAAGTAGTACTAGGCATGCTCCAGTTATAAAACAAAAAATCGAAATGCTAATTTATTTGGATATTTCGATTGTGTTACTTCACCGTTGCGGAACCCATCACAATTTTCATTTGTTTTTCTTTTCTCGTTCATGATAATAGTCTGGTTTTGGACACATTCCGTAATCAGGAAATTGTTATGATCTACTTATGCAGGTGGTTGATGTTAATCACGAAGCGCTTGCTCTCTCTTGAAGTCTACTCCGCTCTTTTTCTTGTCCACCTGCCACATGTTATTTTGCTATGTGTCCCTACCATTTTTGTTTCGCTATTGATGTATGATCTCGTAGATCCCGAAGAGGTGGTAACTTTTGAAGACCTGAGACACTCATTATGGTTAAACGTCCTGGTGCCAGTTAAATTTCAGAAGGCATCATTTGAATACTAAGTGATTGGTGCATAAAGTTTTTGGCATTACTAAAGCATCAGCTCACGTCTCCTAAACGATAGAGCACTTCGGAAGACCGTTGAGTTTGGAAGATGATCACGGAATTTTGTGTCCACTGGTTCATTGGTGACTTCTTCGAATGACCCAAATGGGCCGATAGTAATCTTCTCTCCAATTTCTCCTTTATGCTGTTTTCTTTCTCAGTCGCTTGCTGTTACCACTTTTGTTCGATAATTTCGCCCTTTCCATAAATGTCGTATGGTACTGGTCAAGAAGATATTCTTTACGACCTGCGATTTTCCACAGCCGCGCTGAGGTGATCTCATAGGTACATGCGGGACAGCATTAGGGAAGAAGGCGAAACCTGACTCTCTGATAGCGTTCATAGCTGTAAACTGTGCTAGTTCCTCATGTGGAAATACCCCTAACACTTGGGTAATCAAACATTCAAAGTCACTCAGATCTCATCCAAGTCGTGAATCACTTTTCAGATCCACAAACGCTTGCCGATTTTCAGCATGCCTAGCTTGACACCCCAAGAAAACGGCAATCCTTCCAACTAGCCATGTTCATTTTGCATTTCAAATTGCTTACTATTTCTCTACATGGTGATTATCTCTACTTCCGACTATAATATGTGCTTCAATTTCCAGATAGTATGGAATTATCTACGCAACTGATGAGTGAAAACCGAAAGGCAGCAATTCTTATTTTCATAGTGAGTTCACTCTTTTGTGATTTGAAATAATGAGTATTTTTCAACTTTATTTTTGTATATTCAAACTATGACTATATACGTTGCTGGGCTGTGCTAGAGTGTTGTGATGCTCGGCTACGCACGGGACTGATCCCCCACCTTCCCTGCCAATACTCTGCGCCACTCGATAACGACACATGAAATACCCAGTCTGGCTGTACTCTCCTTGTGATTAGAGTGAGACGTGCTTGGCCAGTATTCTTCGACGTTCGTGAAGAAGACGAGTGACGGATCTGCACACTGAGAAGAATTGTTACGAATTAATGCAGTAATGAAAAATCGTATTTGATTGCTTGATCAATTTCTTAAATGTGATTATATTAGCAACAATAACGACATTAAGACGTATGAAAAACTCGAGTATGAAAAAAACGGCGAAACTCGTGAAAAAACTAGCTAAAGTGGATAAAATAATACGTTGTCTAAGAAATTTGTATCGTTTTAGCTACTAATATGATGTTTGCATTGTAATTGCATGATTTTGGTATCATTTAATTGTGCATTTTCTCGTGAATATTTTGATATGCAACTTACCGATGCTTGCTTTGAGATGGAGCTGCTTCTGGAACAAATTTGCTTGCTATTTGTGCACGAATGGCGGTTATTGGAAAATGCAGGTTGAGCGGAGCGTAAGATCAATGAGGCTTGGGCGATGATGCGGTTGCAGAAAGGACGGTTAGGAAGTGATTCGTAAAGTTTGAAGCTGGAGAGAGCAGTCTGGAGGATCAATCACACTCGGACTGTCCACAGCAAGCTAATCATCAAGCTATCCTTGAAATGGAAGAAAAGAATCCCTTAAAGACATGCCGAATGCTAGCTGTAGAGTTCGATTAAAGCTCCAAAATCATCGTTAACATTCTGCATGAATTGGGTATGGTCAGAAAAAAGTCAAAGTGGGTGCCACATAAGTTGACAGAGACCAGAAGAGAAGCCTGCTGGAGTTGCTCATCGTCATCTCACTTGATACGCTTGCGAAACCGATTTCCTGAACGACATCATAACTTGTGACGAAAAGTGAGAGGCCTTCAACAACCCTATACCTTGAGAATACTTTGGTCATTAGTTTTGTCTTTTGTTCCAAACAAAGTATTGCAAATTTCACATAAAAAAAATCGAATCGGCACGAACTTTTCACCCAATCTAATCATTCCGATTCACTTCCATTATTTCTGTGTCGATTAGATTTTTTTTTGTAACTTTTTCTTAGCGCGCCTTTCCTTCTATTACTCAGTACCTCAAGTTTCTACTTTTAGCTTTAAAATATTTTGAATTTTGTGCTGAGAATCTATCACACCTTAATCTAGCTCTTTTCTTATGGCTCCTATGGAACGGTAGCGGTGGACCACTTTTATCATAAGCTCTTGAGCATAATTTTTCATTCAATTAGTTCACTCTTGTTTCAATTTCGTTTATTCATTCTTGTTTTAATTTCGTTCAAATTCTCAAATTTTATTCAGTGTCTTGAAATTTTCAGATAACATCAACATCATCATAAACAGAATTGATTGAACAATGGACAAATGAAAGGCATAAGAAAAACAGGATTTTCAAAGATAATTATTGATATGGACCACATACACACTACTGCACGACTCGCCGTAGTTTTGCAAGAGTACAAAAGACCACTTTGTCTCACTTCGTCAATATAAAGAGGGCCTATGATTTGGTTAAACAATGCAATGATAGAAATTTAGGCAGTCAGAGCTTTCCTACTTAGTGCATAAATGATTTATATAAGGATTTGCAACCAAGTTCTTACCATTCTTTAACGTGTTACTATTGATAGAAGAAGCGAACTTCGATAAGGAAATACTGTGTCGCCATTTAGCCGCTATTACTTTTGAAACATCATGGAAATATTGGAATACGGCAATCTGGGAGTAGCACATGATATTGTTCATATGAAAACTTGGTGAAGAAAGCGGGATGGTTTTGTATACCACATTCACGCTTGACGAAACAGATATCCCTGTGTGCTCCAGCTACGTCTTTCTGGATCGGAAAGTCAGTTCGATAAGAAAAAGCGACCGACTTTGGAAGCCTTGAAGACCATCGACGATGTAGAGGAGAGAGCGAAAAACATGTGTCTCAGTGCCAGCCTTTTCGACTTAGCGACTTCTACCAAATGCCTCGAAGCTTGGTCGGTACACAAGCAGTATGAAAGATCATGTGGCATTATCGAAAGCACAATTGAAGAGCTTACGAAAGTTATATTTGTATCTTGCCAATAAAGAAAAACATCAGAAGTTTTGACTTGTGTCAACGGTCGAAAACCAAAGACGCCGTTCTTTGCGCCAAGTATCGAAAATCAGTTGAGCCGAACATATATGCGTTTCAACAGCCGATGGGCAAGGGCCGCTCCCAACTGAATTCCTTGGGATGTCGAACATGCTGCAGGAAAACCACCAACCCTATGTTCGGAATTCTCCAGAAAGGCCTTGTTCTCGTCCATCGGGTTAACGAGTCCCCAGAGCAAGCAGGACTCGCAAGGTTACTCTTACACGCGACAGAGAAAAATGGATGGTTTGCTGGTGCCTATTTAAGTCACTCCGAGGCGACAGATGATATAGATGTTGGTTATATCAACATTATGTCAAAAACTAGGATTTAGGAAATAAGGACAATGTGAAGGCAATATGACTTTTGATTAGGATCCTCAAAATCATTGATGAATATCGAAATCTATTGTTTATTGGAATAATTCACAATATGAAACTATACAAATCCATATTCGTCAAATACAGAAAATAAGTGCTTTACAAATTGTAGATATATCTGTATCTTCTTCTGTTTAGCCGCTCCTAGGTGTTAATGATATTATTTATAGCACATAACAATACAGTTAATAATGCAGCACGAATATTACAACAGTCGTGGTGGCTAACGTTTCGGCAAGGTTCGCCATCTTCAGCGCCTGGAAAGGTCAAATTGATTCGCAAATTATTAAATCAAAGGCCTTCATAACCCTAGCAGAAAATGTGCTAAACAGAAGAAGATACTGATATATTCAAACTATGCCGAGGTTAATAGATAGTCGGACCTGGGATTTATTGGAAATTGTAGATATATCTGTTGTAGAAAATAATATTCAACCCTTTTCAAGACATTCAATGGTAAGAATACGAACAATGCAGAAGGTTTCAGTTAAAATCATTATTTAGAAAGTTGAGAGGCTGTAAAAATTCTCGAAGGGAGTGTCGATCAATTTTATCCATAAAGCTTGCAGACAGCTTTCATCGGCTTGATGGCGAACGGCTTCATTGCAGTTTTCAGTTCTTGCTTTGCGGAATTGCGGAGCTCATTTGGACGCTTGTTACGATTACAAGTGAGTTTACTTTTGGAACTTCAATGGTATTTCTAAGCTCTTCAAATCTGGGAGGAGTATTGTAGCAATATATAATCTCAAAGTAAATTGACATTTGAGTCCTTCACTGGAAATCAATGATGAGTCTACGAAGAGAAAGTGCAACGTCAACAAAGTGAACGAGAACGGAATAAATTGATGGTATTTTCCCGTTAGACGGCAACATATGATTATTCAATTCCATTAGCCTAATAAGAAATTGTTATAAAAGTGCCAGGAATCCTTCGAAAGCTAAAGTCTCTGGCTAGCGCGTGCCATGGTACAGTACATAACTGTTTTTCGAAAAGACGCTTTTGTAACGCTTCAGCGAAAAGAAGGCATTTTTTTATTTCACACGCGCGTATTTATCGCAAGGCAGAGCTTTTTTAGGCTATTAATAACCATTCGAGAGCGTGTTTTTGAAAAGGTTGTTTCTTTGCAGTGCAGCAGGGAAAAAAAGATTGATTCACATAAACGGGCATGTATTTTTTGCCAATTCACGCAGGGCTGTGGGAAAGGGAGGGCAGAGAATTGCCGCGATCATCGATTTATAGGCGCCTAGGAGGATCATATGTGAAGTGCGAATTTGTTATTTAATTAGGAATTGTATCTCCGCTTTGAAAGTAACTTCACATAAAACGTGTGACACTCATACTAAAAGATGTTCGGTACACGTTCATGAGCTTTTCGTGCTCTCAGCGGAGTGATAGTTGAATTGCGCGGCCGATGTAAAGCATAAATTTGTTTTGAAATCAACAGTGTTATACAAAGGCCTTTTCGAAAACGGCCACTTCACTAGCCAGAGATTTAAGCCTCAAATGATTACTGACATTTTTATGAAAAGTTCTTGTCCACCAAATAGAGTCGAATATCTTTTTGTTGCCGTCTAACGGAACAGATCCCAAAAACTTTGTTGTTTTAGGCTATCGGCGATGCGGTTTTCAGTGCTGTTTGGGCGATTTATTACGCCCCATCTCTATTCTTGTGAGTTACTTATTTAATATTCTTGAAAGACCATTAAAATCTCCCCAAAACTGACTATCCATCAACTACGGTATTCTTCAGAAATCCCTTGTTCTTTCTCTTTGAACTAAGCGCGAGATTCTATAATACAGTTCTGTGACAGATAAACAACGTTTTGGCGGTTTCTCCTTCTTCAGAGCCTGGCAAGATTAAGCTGATCACGATCCAGTCGGCCAAACACCTCCACTTCCCAAGTAGAAGCAAATCATCAAACCTAAATTTCAATCGCATCAAGCGCAAAACAACTTTTTACACTGCGAATACACCCATCTCATCAAATAACAGTCTTATATTCTGTGCCATGTCATGTATGCCTCTCGGCAGTTCATGCTTGAATTAGCGATATTTATCTGAAATGCTTCCACAATCTAGCACTGCTCTTCCATATTCCCGTGCAAGGATAGTCACCTCCACTTTAAAATTATCCTCGATATGCCCCCGTGTCTTATTCGGGCCTAGCGCAGTACTTGGTTTAGAGTTGCCGTCTAGGTACTTGGTTTAGAGTTGCTGTCTAGGTACTTGGTTTAGAGTTGCCGTCTAGGTACTCTATCATGCGGGCACAAGGCAGCCTACCCGTTTGGACAACATATTTTTCGCCGCACACTTTACAAGAGGTTAGGTAAACTATACCCGTACTCATGCTAAAACCGCGCTCACCGCTGTGGCATTTCATACATTTTTTTGTTGTACATAAACGAACTTTCAAGCGATTTTGGACTAGCTATTGCCTCAAAGTATTCGATGGTATTTCAATCACTTGCTACTAAGAAATGCATATCCTAACCGAATAAAAGTACTCTGCCGGCAAAAGTATGTTATCCAAGAACAAGTGAAGAAACGACCCTTTTCTCTAGACATGAACTAGTTAAAAGAGTTCTGCTAATTTTCGAAAACTTCAACCTCTGGCTACTGCGCTGCATGTCTTTTGAAGGAAGACACTTGAATTTCAAATAGACTAAAATACTAAACACGCCCAGGCTCTGAAGAAGGCGGGCCGCCGAAACGTCAACCGAATTTCCACGACTAATTTACCAACCTCACGTCAGCTAAACAAGATAAGTTTTCTCGATTTTCATATAACAAATAATTATGCCGAGGTTTACAGAAAGTCGAACTCTTGCACTGTTGCGAAGACACTTGTGTTTCACACGCATGTTTTTCGTAGGACAGAACGGCTCTCTGGAATTATGAGTAGCCATTCGACATCGTAAACTTCGGTGATTTTAACGCTATGTTAAATTTCTAAAAAGGCAGTTTCATTGCAGCGTAATATGCAGAATAAGATTGACTTCATATATTTTTTTTCCTATTCAATCAGGACTTTTCCCTACATTTGGTAAGAGACTGCGCATAAAACGTACAAATCTGATACTGCAAGATTCTCTACATGTCCATATGCTTTTGGTGCTTCCACCGAAATAGCATAAAGGCAGGCGACCGATGTAAAACGTTATCTTATTTCGAATGCTACAGCGCTATAGGGTCTTTCCTAAAGAAGAGCTACATAGCGCAGTAGCCATAGGTTTAAGCTCTCGAATGATTATTAACACTCTTGTGAAAAGTTCTTGTTATGCAAAAGGAGTCGTTTCTCATTTGTATCCGAATAACAAAGTTGGACCCTTTATTTTACTCTCGTAAGATGCGCGTTTGAATTTCTAAGAATCGTCGAGAGAACCTTTCACTTTTTATTTACTTCGTTTGGTGTTCGCCAGTGTGCTGTTGTTCGAAGCTGAGTTCTTTGTGCTGGTCTATTTCAAAAATATTGGTTCTCAAATAACTAGAGATCTCAATTTTAATGATCTGCAATTGTAAGAGTAATGTAAGAGTAATGTACCCTTTAGATTATGGAGTAAAGTCACTTCCTGTAAGTCTGTGGAAGCAGCACTTACCACTGCTGTATCATAAGAAGAAATTACGCTCTTTTGCCAAAAAACTAGATTTGTCGCAAAAGACCTATTTCCAAATCTGTTAGGTACTTCTTCTCAGTATTTTTATCATTGTTTTTGCATAACAATCATGAGGTTTGGCTTCTGCGATTCTGCAAATTTTGAAAATTTTGCGCTCTGAGTTATCCTATGTTACTCTATGTATAAATAGTTACAACAAATTATGCATATTCGAATCATGTTTGGCTGAGGAAAGTGCTGATTTTCCAAGGGTGAGCAGAAACGAAACCTTTTTTTTTACCACAATGCGAAACAGACATATCTCTTCTGCTCTGATCTTCTTCGGAAATACTTGAGTATCGTTGCTAGACAAGTGGTAGAGACGTCACTTAATGGCAAACACGAAGATGTGGTTCTATTTTGCGTGCTTCGACCAAGCCTCCCAGTCTTTAGAGTTGACAAATAAGTGCCATTCACAAAGGTCAACGATGTTTTGTAGAAGACTTGAAAATTCCCCAATCACGGCTACGTTCCAAATAGAAATGACTCAACCAGCAATCAGTGGTACTCATATGGAAGACTGAAGTTCATTCACCCATAAATACTTGCTCATTCAAAAAACCGAATGATTATTTCTTTAGTCATTCATAAGGAGGTGAAGTTATGGAAGTGGCGAATAACAAAGTAAAAATATAACAAAAGTGTGTCAATTTCGTGCTGGCCACTACTTTGTATTCATATCAATCCTATTTATCTAATCTTTAATTCACACGGTAATTTCCATGACCAGCGATCTCGTAATCCCGGCATTGTTGAATATTTTTGTGTTTTGATTTTAAGTAGACACCAAGTTGTTAATGACAAGATTTCTTCAAGACTGATTGACGACGGTTTGCTTTCTTCAGAGCCATGAAAAATCAAGTCGACATGAATTCCACTCAGTGAAACACTTTTAAAATTTTTGGAGAATAAACTTGATACTAAACTTTAGGTACTTGATACACAAATTTTCGTTCGTATAGCAAACAGCTTCTAAGCACTCAGCGTTTTGTTCTTTTCAATTCTTCCTGTTATTCGCCACTGGCTGCTCAATGTTTTATGAAATAGTACTGTGCCTCACTTGAATCAAACAAAATTTACCCTGAATTTTAACTATAGGTCGCAGATCGCAAGGCACCTAACACTACAGTTCATTGTTAATCCATTCGAGACCGCCTGCACTATAGTGTTCACGACAAACTAGCAAGTGACCGCATGCCCAATATATCATACCTTATCGTTAAGAATAGAATAACAATAAAAATAAAAATAACAATACTAGTTATAATATCTATAAAAAACCTTCTCTTAGTCTATGCCCTATAAATCTTAGTGGGACATTCTTATTCCTTATTATACGATACAATTCAAGTATGGGTTTGTTTTGGACGAAACATCGTAACATGGAACACGTTTCACTAGATTTCTTTAACCTACTAAAAATGCGTACAGTTCTAAACACTCAAATAAAGATAGTCGAAATTTCATAGGTTATCACTTTTTAGCAATATCAAGGTGATCCAGAGGATCGAAGTGGCAGGCCGATTTGGTCAATTATGTTTGATTTGTTATGATATCTCCATATATTCTCACCTTATTATTTCGTTCAATAGGTGATTTCTTGTGATAAGTTGTACTTATTCGTCACTAGTTACAGCATAGAATTTTTTACTAGCAATCGTACTCCTATGTGTTCTTCTATGAATGACCTTAAGTCAGATTGAGTAGATTGATTTTAGATTCACCTCTATCTGCTTCCCTACGCACTATAATGCAATATTCACAAATCGTTGTACTACCGTGCTCGTTGTGAGTACTATAGCGTTGTCGATCGTTGTTTCAGTCATTCTGGTTTTGGGTAAGTGGATTATTTGTGACCATTCATATTTAATAACAGAAAAACACTTTGCACAATTCTTTGAACCTAAATAACTCGTGCTACTTGAAATTTCTGGCCTAACTAATCAATGCCGTTAAGCCGGTACCGCAGCGTGTCCTTGTTGCTATATCAGATAATCACCGAATATTGTGGATCCGCTGAAATTTTACAGCATTAGGGCGAGCATTCTTCTAGGCCGTCAGCGTTTTCTATAACTCTTGAAAACATTTGATATAAAGCGATGTAGTAGCATATTTGTTTGTCCCACAATCTCTTTCACGCCTCAGCACATTCGTTAATTCAACACTTATTCTTGTGAAAAATCGGTAGCAACAATATATTCGCCTTCGTAACAGTGATATGCAAATATTTGTTGAGCAAAGTTTGGATGCCTTCTTCTCAGAAAGGCTGAGACTGGCGATCAAAGAAGTCAATAAAATCTGTTTGGGAGTGGTTGTAGTTTTTGATTTTTCTTCCGCAAATGCTGCTTCTGGGCGCGGAAGAGACGATGATGCAGTGAAGCAATATCAGGACTATATGGTGGATTTGGTACCGAGGTCTAGCCCAGTCTCTCCAAAATATTGCAAGTCGACTTTCGAATATGAGGTGGCCGGTCAGTGCTTGAGGTGTCCATCGAAACGATTACTTTGCGGTAGCCCATTTCATTTAGATAGCGAGCGATGGTGTTACGGCCGCATTTAAGTGTCTGCTCTAGGTACTGGAACATTTTCCAACATACCGTGGCTTTTTGACAATAGACCAATCTAAAGTAGAAAAATCTGTGTAAAATAATAGCAAAAAAAAAACCAAACGCGACAATCCAGTAAGTTTTATTAGCTTATTTGGAGTCGGCATATAACGATCTAATTGTGCTTGGATCATCCCTTCTCTTTATCTTCACAAAGTAAGACATGCTTTGGCTTAACCAAATTTTGTTGTATAAAATGTACTCATATAGCAACAAAACAATATTCTGCACCGTAGGCACTTTGACAATCGACGTTAATTGCTGAGAAAATCGCTGAGTGAGAGCCAAATTTCAGATCATGTCACTGGTGCTGCAGTGATACAGTGCTTGCACGGAACGCCTTAGAGAGTGTTCCTTGATCACCAACCACAAGGCATGATCAGTTTACAAGGGAACATTCTCTACATTGTTTTGAAGGTGTGGAGAAGAAGGAACTTTAAAAGAGCAATATATACCAATTGAAATGGGTGCGTGTAGTATGATGAGCAAAGGTGCCTTGCATAACACAGGCATTCATTGGCTTGATTGTGCCTCACCTTGGCCTCAATCCTTCTGAAGTTGCAAATTGAAGCCAGAGTTGTTTGAGGGTATAAGAAGCCTGAACTGACACATGGATAGGTCCACATAAGCAGCTATACAGGCAAAATTTGCACCCAGTCACCTATACGATGTTTAGTAGAATCGAGTACATGGCTTTGCCTTATGTGTTAAATTAAAGTCGAACGCTTCGTTTTTCATGCTTATGCCAACTAAGTGGCCCTTGAGAACTAAATGCTTTGAAAAGCGTGGGCGGAATAGGCTTTGCCGCCCTTTTATCCATTTAATCAGTTCCTAATCTCTTAGCATCACAAGATATAAAACAACTAATAGAAATAAATTTATGGTGAAATATTTGCTGGATGAGAAAATTTGAGGCCAAATGGACGGGAACAATGTTGACATGAATCTGATGTTTGCGTTCTCGGCAGAGACCATTTACAAAGCTGTGCGAATGGCAGTAATTCTAGCATTCAGTCCGTTTATTCGTCTTCTTCTTGAAAGTCGTAGAATACTACTTGACCGAGTCTCGTTGCATTCTCGAGGATCGCCTGGCGTTGCATGGGGCGTTGTTGTTGACTGCCGGAGAGAGTACGGGATGGGGCTCGGCTCCACGCGCTTTCTTCTACTAACTTTCATTCTTCTACTAAATTTAACTTTCGTAAATTGACATAACTTTCTTCTGCCAAATTTAACTCAATTACTATTGTTAGATTTAGCTCACTACACATATGACGTCGATCACTGAACCACCAACAAGAATTTTTTGAGCAACAAATGACTTAGGTGAATTTTGAATCTCAAGTTATGGCCTGATTATGGCAGTGGGTGTTTTCAGTGTCTTGTGTGATGGGATTCTCAGTGGAACACTGGATGTTGGATTATAGAGCACCATGCAATCAACTATATGTTTACTATGGCGAATTTGTCCGCTGCATGGCGATCATCTCCTTATTTGCCGTTGTCAACACGTGCACTTTTATTAAAATGAATCTTTACAATCGAAGAAGAAAGGTGGGCCAAAAATAAAACTCAAAAATGTGGTAGGAAGCTGCTATTTTTTCTTGCTTCTGCTTCCTTTTTAGTACATTTCTCAGTACCTTTGACTATGTCAGATGAAATAGTTTTCGCTTAAAATTGGAATCGAACGGCGGTTCTGCGAATCTGAACGGTGTTTTGTTTGGTAATGTAATGTTGTTAGCTAAGGCAAATTATAAACAAAAAATAAAAGCAAAAAGGAAACGCTTAATATTGCTCCGAACTACTAATGAAAATCAAGCCACCTGAAAGGAAGTAGAACTGGGAGTTGCTCCGTTTGACACCGAACTGGTGACCATGTGAAGGCGAAATGCTTATAGATAGTACGAAATATACAAGTACGTTTTTGGAAATATGCTGCAAAATTGATAAGATCTGGTGGCTCATAACGATCCTACTATTATCGCATCTAATTGTCCTTCAATTTCAGCGAAACGAAAGAAAAAAAAACACGAATGATTTTGGTTTTCATAGTTTTGTTTTTTCCTCCTTTATTCGTTTATTTTTCTATCGTACGTTGTAAACATATTCTGTGAACAATCATTATATATGTGAATTTTCAGGCAAACAACAAATACGAAACGAAACAACAAGTGAAACGATGGAACACTGAGAAGAATTTCGTACGACAGGTAAGAAGCAAGAAAATGTTGAACCATTTGCATATTCAATTCCTAAAAAATGTTCAAATATCTTCTTTAGCTTTAGTTTAGTGTTATACCAAGCACATAGCGTGCCGTACGGACAATGCACTTTCCGTAAGTCCGTAATTATGATTTTTGAATTTTTGACCCACTTAGGCCGTTTCTGAGCCTTTTTCAAAGAGGCGTTGTTATTACGGTACATTACATGTTAACTAGTAGTCATCATTAAAATCAGCGCAAGGGATACGGCAAATTATTTCCCAACAGTTTGCACGACTACTTTATTTCTTTTTAGTTAAAATGTCAGGAGGAAAAAGGTTATTCAGAAGCAGAGGGGTCCTAAACGATTTCTGACGGCTCTTAATCACTTATTTGCCTGTTCATCTTCTATTGCCTGAAAATTAAATATTGTTGTTTTACCGTACGTATGTATAGTTTTTTGCTTTCTTTTGTCGTGATAATTCGTATTACTCAGGTAGCGATGCAAGGAGCGGTCTACGTAGCAGAATTAGTATCCTATTTCTACGTAGCTGGTTATTTTCCTGTTAATAACGAAGATATCAGTCATGATCCGAATCGATGGCCGAATTTTTTGCTCACTACCTATGCATGGATTCTTGTGTCCACATTGGATGGGTGAGCAACATATCATTATTTAACAAGTTTTCTCATCTTTTAGCCTATTTTAGTATTCACCTTAGACAGTGATGACAATAACTTGCAGTATCAAACCAGGGTTATCAACACTTATTGTGAGATATATTCCAACAACAACGCCAAATATACAAAGCAGAATTGAAGACTGCAAGCTTACTTACGTGTCAAAATTGTCACCATATCAATCTGTTGTGCATAAGGGTGTTCTCCTTTGAGGACGGGGAAGGGAAGAGGTAGGGGACATTTTCCATTAGATCACAACCAATAGCTATCGGATATGGGTGGTGCTGAGCACAGCTAATAAGTAATTACACAAGCACATAATATTCGAACTATAAGAACTAAACTCTACCTCACTTAACGACCCTCTTCACCCTTTGAAAATTCTAATGATTAGCAGATTTGTTGACGTATGGCAAGAGCATGAACTCGTTTGTTTGTTAATTGTTCCTCACAACGCAATAACTCATAAATAAAATGGAGCACGGCAATCATTAACAGGCTCGCCACCAATGAAAGCTATTTTATTATGGTGTTGCACAAAAGGACGATATGGTCCTACAGGCTTCATGTCCAATTCAGTGGCCTATTTTGGCTCGAAAATGTTTTTTCTTAAATTTCTTATAATTAGTCAGTCACTTATCCAACGGAGAAGCTGTGCCGTCTTATTTATAAAATGTCACAACAGTCCTTGAGTTGATATTAATAAGGCATCTTCCTGACGTTTCTTAATATCTTCAGCTGATTTCTCATTCTTGGCTAAAAAGACGATTGGATGAAGAGAATACACACATAGACAGTGTAGCTAGCGAAAAAACGCATTCATGACTTCACCTGTATCACCTGTAGTCCCGTTGATCGTCGAGTGACTCGAGCGGGTACCAGCAACTCTTCCATTTTTCCCTATCGCGTGCAAGAGTAGCCCAGTGGGTCCTCCTTGCTCTAGGAATTCGCTGAGCATCATATCTTTCTTCCATCGCTTTCGTGAAGAACTCGGACCAACGGGTCAGTGGTCTTCCTTTAGAGCGCTTGACGTCCCGAGGAATCCAGTCGGTAACGGCTCTCGTCCATCGGTTGTCGCTGAAGCGCATCACGTGTCCGGCCACCTTATTTTCGATATCCTGGCGTGTAGAACGGCGTCTCTGATTTTCGATCGTTGACGTAGGTCGGAAGCTCGGATCCTTTGTCTCATTTGCGAAATACGAGATACTCCTAGCATCGACCTTTCGACTGCGCGTTCGATAACGGCAAGTGACCTTTCATCCTGCTTACGTAGCGACCAGGTTTCTGCTGCATACGTTAGGGCAGGGATAATTGTCGAGTCGAAAAGGTGGGCACGGAGTCGGATGTTCTTTGTCCTCTTCACTACATCTTCGATGCTCTTAAACGTTCCCCAAGTCGCTCGTTTCCTCCTGCTCAACTCTGGGGCTAGGTCGTTCATCATGTTGATTTCACGACCTAGATAGATGTAACTGGAGCATTCGGAAATTGTCGTTCCGTTGAGCGTGAATGGGGCATTAGAAACCCATCCGTTCCTCATGAACATTGTTTTCGTTAGATTCAGTTGAAGACCGATCTTTCCACAGGCGTTATCGAAATCAGTCAACATTCGTTCCGCTTGGCTGATGTTTGGTGTTATGAGAACGATATCGTCAGCAAAGCGAAGATGGTTTAATTGTCGACCGTCAATTTTCACTCCCATTTCGTCCCATTCTAAAGTTCGCATGACGTTTTGTAGGGTGGCAGTGAATAGTTCTGGCGATATTGTATCGCCTTGTCGAACCCCTCTTCTTACGTCAATGGTGATATTGTTGTAGAATGGAGATATTCTGGTCGTGAAATCTTCGTAAAGCTCACGAAGGATCATTATGTACCGAGTAGGGACGCCCTGGTTTCCAGAGCCTCTATAACCGCTTCTGTTTCCACCGAATCAAAGGCTTTTTTCAGATCGCTAAAAGTGAGACAGAGTGGTTGTTTGTACTCTCGCGAAACTTCAATGAGTCTTGTGATCGTGTGGATGTGGTCCATGGTACTAAATCTGAATCCTTTTCTGAATCCTGCTTGTTCGCATGGCTGTCCTACGTCCAGTGTTCTGTCAATCCTGTTCAGGATGACTCGAGTAAAGAGTTTATAGACAACGGACAGCAAGCAGATTGGGCGATAATTGCCTATGTCGTGAAGGTCTCCCTTTTTGAACAACAATACGGTCTTGCTGGTTTTCCATTGAATAGGGACCTTGCATTCTCACAGGTAGCGAGTGAAGAGCCGAGCCAGGGTGTTGATGAGAACTGGCGGCAGATTCTTCAGGTGTTCTGGTCTAATCCTGTCTGGACTGGGTGTTGTTCTGTTTTTCACCGACGATATAGCATGTCGGATTTCGGAAGGAAGGACCGGTGGAACGACATATTCGTCCTCTTTCAATTTATATGACGGTAAGAGAACATGGCTAGCGAAGAGATCCGAGTAGTACTGGTGGATGATTTTCTCCATAGCCCTTCTGGAAGCTGTAAGTGTCCCGTCAGGGTATCGGAGTGCAATCATCTTGGTCTTACAGTTCGCGAAGCCTCGCTGGGCTTTGCGAATGCTCTTCCCAGCTTGTGCAGCTTCTGCCATAACTGCTGCTCTTCTCTTTTTGAGGTCTTCTTTTATCGCTTCTCTGCATCGTTTCGCAAGTTCGGACGTAAGGTTTCGGTTGCCTGCAGCTCGTGCGATTCCACGTTGACGTATCAGCTCGAGTGTCTGCGGAGACAAGCGTCTCTTCGTGACCTTAGGACTTTTAGCTTTTTTAGCGCCAACGTGAAGATATTCAACGAGTCGATCGTATTCTTCGTCGATGTTGTCGACAACGGTATCTTCCCAAGAGCCGATTAATAATTTGAATACATCCCAGTTTATGGTAGTCCTGGGACTTCGTTGTTTGAATTTAGCGGCTTTCTCTCCTCTCCTCGAAAATCGGAACGTTGCGCGAAGGAGGCGATGGTCTGATCCCGTGTAGAACTTGGGAACAACAGCGACGTCGGTCAGGCAAAACCTTCGATTTACTATGATGTGATCTATTTCGTTATGGTACTCTCCATTGGGAGATTCCCACGTCCATCGCTGAGAGAGAGGCTTTTGGAATTGCGAGTTACCATGGGTGGTTTGGGTCGTCATGATAAACTCGGATAGCCTCTCACCTTGTTCATTCCATTCTAGTCCGTGGGTCCCTATGTGACGTTCTTCAGACGTTCTTCTAGGTCCAATTTTTGCGTTAAAATCTCCGACAATGACCTTGAAGAATGTATGATCTTCTCTGTAGAATTTTTCGAGGTCCATATAGAACGCTTCGACTTCGTCTTCGTCATAGCTTGATGTTGGTGCGTAAGCAACGAAGATGGTCAAAGCCGGCATAGAACCACATCGTTTCAACCGTAATCGTCCGATGCGGGTTGTTAGTTGTTCGAACGAATCAATGTTCACGGTCAAATTCGATTTGACGAGGACGCCAACGCCACCGACACCTCTGCGATCGCATGTTCCAAGGAACAGTTCTTCTCCGGTGTCATAGACAGCGTGAAAAGAATGGCGCCTTCTCGTCTTAGCCAGGCCAATGACGTCGTACCTTATTCTTCTTGCTTGAATCAACAGATCTTCTACTGCGGATTGTTGAGCAAGGGTTCTTGGGTTGTAGGTACAGATCGTCATTTTAGTCCGTTTCGATCTTGGCAGCCTAGTTCGGCCCTGAGATTTTAGCAGCCTCTCCGTACTCGTCCTACCTGGCACTGCCGTACCAGGGGCTCTTTCGGGGTCAGGGGAATGAGGCCCATAATTGTTACTGTTTTTGGCATTTTTGATACCCAACGTGTAGCTTGCCAGGCTCTGAACGTGGGGGCTGGGTACTCACGAGTAGCTTGCCAGTCTCTCTCGGAGGAGCGGGAGGAGCTTATTTGTTGGAGGCGACTCCTAACCGCCTCCCATGTACTTCCCAGCCGCTTGATTGCAGGCTTTTGGCCGACTTGACTCGTAGAAATAGAGTTTTGTCAAGTCGGCACTGCAGAAGCAGGGAGCTCGTCCCCTGAATGCACCTGCGTCTCTGGGAAGCACACGGTCGCTTTTGGTTCGCGTTTTATTCCCCTATCCACCACCTGGGGACGCGCCACGTGCCCTCGCGACTAACCGGGCGGGATCCCTCAAAGAGGGAGGTCCGTGGATTTATGACTTAGCATCGTATATTGATCTAAGTGTCTTTTTCAAACAGTTAGTTGGTAATCGGTGATGTTATCATAAGGTATTATGGCATAGAATGAGCGGTAAGGAAATTATATCCTGAAGGTGAACATTGTAATATTCCTCGTTCAGAATAAATAACATTTAAAGGCTGACAGAATATGGTTGCATGATGGTCGAGTGTTTTTCTTGATATACAGAACTTGTATATGCACAAAAAGTGTGGGAGATTGTATCGAAGACAATGAAGCGAACACAGAGCAAGCTAAGAGTGGAATTTTTCGAAAATGCTAGGAAAAATCGATATATGAAGTGGAAGTCGCAGTAAAAAGAGGGGCGAAAGCACAAAAAAGATTACGGAGTGGACAGTGTGGCACCTATATGTTTCACAGCGAGGGCAGGGAAAATTAGATGTAGTCTAACATGCAACAGATGCTGATTTGAATGTCATTTTGAAAGTGTCAACGCTCTTTGATAAACGGTGAAAACTTCACTATTTTCTATACTTTAAGTATTTTTTCTTCTGTATATTCCATAGATATTTGTAATCTTGACTAATTTCTTTTAGGATTATCACTATTGTATTCCACCGACAAATGCGCAACAACATCGATCAGATGTTCACAAAGACAAAATGGTTGAGCATTTCGTTTAAGACACAGAAGGATTGCTGGGCGCAGAAGTGCTAGTTGATCCTTATAGAATAATGAATAGATATCAATGCACTGTTGTTATTCCACAGAGTTCGGCCCAAAAGGTATTCTCTAACTGGATACTTCTGTTATAGTCACATTTCAATCTTACCTACCTACCATCTCTCACATTTCGCACTGATTTTTTCATTTATCTCTCCAGTAGATAATTTGTATAGTTTACAGTTTATAAGCATAAAAATTGTTTTTCCTACTTTTAGTGCGAACCTGGTTTATGTGATCTAATTATTTATATATCTCCTGCAATAAATCTATCAAAGCATCTAAGTATGTGCCCACTGATGTGTCTGCCGATTTCTCATCTTCAAGGCCAGAGCCCCGATCAGTTGTGTAGAGTGGTACTCAAGCATAAAAGCGTGACACAAAAGCTTATTCCACATCTATTTGCTGAAGGATATCGAAGGCTATTTTACGAGCAGCCTAATGCTCTTGATTAGCTTGTGTAACGCTCTCCCGACAGCGCGTACGAGATGGAGTTCTTCAACATCATGGTTCTTATTTGAAAATGTCGAATGACTTTGACGTAGTAGTCACCCGCGAGCTCCTTATACAACACGAATGATGAATAAACGTGCAAAGCTTGTCGATTCAACAATCTTCAAATGATCTGGGAAATATTCCATGCAAATGTGAGGATTTGCAATAAGACAGCGATTGGCACCAGAACTATCCGTTGATGGGCAGTTACTACGTAATCCAGCTGTATTCTTCATTGATGTTGTTAATTACGGCATCTTTTCGAAAGCTGACTAATGATTTGAACAAATACCAGCTATGAAATTTTTGGTAATCAGCTTATCGAATTAGCGGCTTTCTCTTTTTTCCACGAAAAGTCAAATCTTGCGCGAGTGATGCCCTGGTTTGCTTTCATGTTAAGTTTTGAAAAAAGAACGACATCGGTTTCGCAGAATCTTTGATTTGCTATAATGTAGCCAACTTCGTTATGCTAAGCACCATTGGGAGACTCTTCCCACTAGCGCCAAGAATTAGGCTAATGGAAATGTAAGTTAGCAGCAATAGTCGTGTTCGCCATGGTAAATTCTCACGGCTTATCACTCTGCTTGTCCCTTGTCAATGCGTGGTTCAGAAAAAGACATTCTCCAAGTGCTTATTAAGATGTTCTTGTAGATTTAGTTCTTACATTGAAATCTCCAATGACGACTTTGAAAACGTACAATCTCCTCTATAGAACATCTAAACTCGGTAGGAGTGGTTAAACTACTTTCAAGATCACTAAAACCTCAGTTTGTTCGCAACCGCTGTCATGAGCGTTAATGCTCAGCGCAAATTACCCCTATTTGCCCTAAGGATCAGACGGTGATTTTTTGCATGAATTTGGGCACGGTGTGCCTAATATCTTTCACAGTTTTAGGCTTAGATTACCCCGAAGCGGCAGCGATTGATGTGATTCATCGGTGGGCAGGTAGGGGCGTTATAATCGAACACACGAACTCGGAGGACAATCAAGCGTTTAGAAATTTGATTTTCGTCTAGAAGTAAAGCATAACTAGCTGAAGAACGCGTGATGTTCGTCATCGCCTAGAATTTCTAGCGCAACTAACGAGTCGATAAAAGTCATCTATCCATCTGACATATTTTGGCACTCATCTAACATATTTTGGCTGTTACAATGATAAAGGTGGTGTTTTTCAACAAGTTGAAGATGACAGTGGTAAGAGCCGTGTGAATCGCTCAATTGCTTTTGTTCTAGATGCAGCATAGGATCAAATACTCCACATGCAGCATAAGAATTTAAGCATCATCCATTGCCTTTTTATAAATCATGTGATGTCAAAGATTCTGCGATGAAAATCGATTGCTAGCAGAGGTACGAATAAGTAGATAAAATTAGTAAAAGTTTTACGCTAAGATGTGGAAACAAGGCCTCATTGAAAATTTTTTAGTTGTGAGTTCTGTCGAAGAGACCAAAATCTGAACCTTGAGACTCGAGAGCGTTTTTGTAAGAAGGATCCAGCTCCTGTTATCGATGGAAGTTATGATTTTGCATATTGATTAACATCGAGACATTCCTTTATCAAACGCCGTTCCATCCCAATGAGTATCTACCGCGGCACTAGATGTTTGAGTTCTTATAAACGTTAAGCATGGAGGAACGACTGAATAGGTTTTCAAAGGAGTGTTTGGTGCAGAGATAATAGAAAAGCAACATGAAGTTTTTATATGATGGGAGTGATTCGTGAAGTAGCAACGGCAACTCGCAACATCCACAGTCTATGGCACTAGATGCTAACGGACGTATAGTGCAGTCGTTGTTTGAGAAGTTCTGTAATGGAAGCGCATTTTATTTGCGTAAACGGCAATTTTTTCTGTAGCAGACTCATCAAAATTTAAAAGAAAAGTGATTTCAGAGTTTATCCGTCTTCTTGAGACTACACAAGATGTTACAAAGAATGCAAAGCCGACCATTCTACCACTCTCGCCATTGAAGCAGTTTGAAAAAGTTCTGCGGTCTTAGAACTCTTTCAATGGCATTTACCTCTGCACTAGCCTAATTATAAGAATAAATATGAGTAACATGAGATGTGGAGTTCTGAACCTAAAGGTAGGGCCTTACGAACAGTCTCTAATAGATAAACGACTAAAGTAATTTTTTGCAATCACGTTGATTTTTATTCTTTATCATATAAAATGGAACGAATCTGATAATATATTTTAAGCTATAATGAGGTCTGTTGCTGCACCTCTAAAGTGCTATACACATATTTTGGCCTTTGGACCTCATCGATAGCACGTGCCTTTCGTTTGATCTAATCCTGTGTGAGGGAGACATCTCCTACATACAGGGGAATCGGCAATGAAAAGGTTACACTTCACACGCACGGAGAAAAAATTTGATCTTACTGCGAGATAACAAATTATTACATGCCCAGTGATAAGACAGCCCGACACTATACGATTAATAATAGATTGCTCATGGGCAACGAATTGAATAATATCCTTATGTTCTCCTTTTTTTGTATGATGATATATATAACTTACAATGGGATTGGATCAAAAAAATTACAGTGCTATCGATGTGGTTGAAAGGTTGAAACATTTGTCTCGCAGTTTATAAGTGCCGTAACATATCTCATGAAAGGCTTAAGATGTTTTATTAGATCATGTATTGTTCTGAGAGAGATCCCAAAAATTAGTCGAATGTAAAGATATTATTTATTCTACCAGAGCAATCTATTGCTAATCACTACAATATCGTATGACATTGTCGCTACACATGTTGTAATTTTTTTCGATCTCTGCGTCGCCAATACTTTAGTTCTTTGAGAACCACATGATACCTTTCGTGCAGTGCCGTGCGACGTCAAATCTGATTCAGCTAAGTTGGTGAGAAGATATTCAAAGTAAACAAATTAAACCACTTCACAGTAGGCAGAATCGCTGTCAACTTCCTAAGAAGGGTCAGCGCAAGTCCAGAGTAGCAAGCATAGGTTTTAGTCACTTTCTGCCATCTGTGATGTTTTAAGACGACATTTGGGCCATCGGAAAACGCCATAGGTCTTCATTAACAGAAACGTCACCTTCCCATATGTATTTAATCAACTGCATCTCACAGTAATTATGCTCCACAGTAAGGCGATAACAAAAAACAAAATCCAGGAGACAGTACGCAGCTGAAAGCTCACGATCACTGCTTTATTGTGTTGTAATCCACAGTCGAAATAAACATTCTTTGTTCTTGGATTGAAGACTTACTTTCTACTATAGATAACATAATAACTAAAATTTATAGTGATATCAACAACTCGCAGAAATCTTGATATATTCTTCAGAAATCTGTAGAACTTTCATTTAACTATCGATGATTACCTCGGCAAATGGATGCAGTTGATTTTCCAGGCAAGGTAAAGTATAACCTGCTTATTAAATAAAATGATTTTCCATCACTTCTTGTGTTAACAATTCCGTTCTCTACTCAACAAGTTAGCTACCACGTTTTATGTTTTGCGCAACTTGCCATGACACCTGGAGGGCTCACAACGACCACAGTTTCTCACGATTCAAAACAAATTTTTATCGCATAATTCAGTTTTTCCCTGCGCGTCGAAGAAAATGTGTGCTCCTCTCCTCCCACTTATATCCATGCTTTTCTTGACATCCTGTCAAGTTTTGATAGAGATAAAATTCCTGTATCCATCAAAAAAGAAATGTTCCATCACGCACCCAAACTCTTCATTTCATAAGGAATGTCACAAAGTTTAATTTCCGGCTTTAACTTCTCTTTTCCTTATTCGATATTTTTTTATTTGATTCCTCTTTACAGTTCTCTTTATTGAATCCCTGTACTCTTGGCAATCAATTTGCTTTCCAGCCTTCTTTATGAACGCCGTAGATTACTCGCTGGATGCGTCTCCTTGCAATCACAAGGTTAAAATGGCTGTGGTGTACCGCAAGTCGTTTGTTGTTGACTTAACGAAGAGTGTTGGGGGAGGGGATCGGCCCTTAGCGTACCGCAACGAGCATCTCAATCACTCGGCCACGGCGGTCCCAACATCCTATTATTCCACAAAGTGTATATTATACTGATTTGAAGCTAGAGAATAGCAATTCGCTCATCAAAAATGATGCTGCACACTATAAGCGATGTCAGTTTAGTGAGACAAAGGCTTCTGATTCCCAAGACTCTTAATTGACTACACATTCCCAGCCACACACTCCATTTTATACCCTGGGAAGCACAATTTCATAATCACTTAATACCTCAAAAAGCACAACATGTCAATCAATTCATACCCCATGCAGCAAAATTCCTTAAACACTTTAGACTTCTAATAGCACAATCTCTTAACCACTCTATACATCACGTAGCACAATTTCTCAAACAATTTCTTAACCACTTGATACCCTCAAGTAACAAAATTTCAAACCACTTTATAACCGAAAAGCACAATTTCTTTCTTAACCACTTTACACTCGAAGTAACAAAATCTCTTAACCACTTTATACTCGAGAAGCAGAATTTCTTAACCACTTATACTGTAAGTAGCGCAATTTCCTAACCACTACATACCCCAAATAGCACAATTTCTGAGCCACTTTAAACCCCACAAAGCAAAATTTCTCAATAACTTAATACTCTTGAATATCTCAATTTCTTAAGCATTTCATATCTCAAGAAGTGCAATTTCTTAACCACTTTAGACCCCAAGAAGCATAACCTCTAGCCACATTATACAACAAATCGCACAATTTCCTAACCACTTCAGTCCTCAAGCAGCACAATTTTTTAAGCACTTTGTACCCCAAGAAGCACAATTTCCTTAACCACTACATACCCCAAATAGCACAATTTCTTAACCACTACATAGGTACAATTTTTTTACCACTTTATATCCCAAAAGCAAAACTTCTTAGTAACTTTATACATTTAAATAGCTCACTTTCCTAAGCACTTCATATCCAAGAAGCGCAGTTTCTTAAGCATTTTATTCCTCAACTAGATCAATCTCTTGAGCACTTTATTCCCAAAGAAGCGCGACTTCTTAACCAGTTTATACTCCGACTGACATAGCTTCCTAACAACTTTATACCCCAAGAAGAGCAATTTCTCAGGCACCGCATATCCCACGTAGCACAATTTTTCAACCGCCTTATACACTAACCACTTTAGGGCCACAGGTAGCACAATTTTTAAACCACATTACTCCTCAAGTAGAGCAATCTCTTAAGCTCCTTATTCCCCAAAAGCGCAACTATTTAACCAGCTTGTACCCAAAGTGGCGTAGTTTCTTAAGCACTTTATTCCCCAAAAAGCACAAATCCTCAACAACTTTATACTCCAAGTAGCGCAATTTTTTAACCACTACATACTCCATGTAGCACAATTTCTCAACTACTTCATATCCCAAAAGCAAAATTTCATGATTTATACATTTAAATAGCTCAAGCTCCTATGCACTTCATACCTCAAGAAGCGCAATTTCTTAACCAGCTTGCAGACCAAAATATACATTTTCTTAACCACTTCATACCTCAAGTTTCGGAATTCGCTGATCACTTTATATCCCAAGTAGCACAATTTCTTAACTACTTTATACCCCAATGTAGCTGGATTTCGACACCTCTTTATACCCCAAAAAACACAATTTCTTAAAAACTCTATTTTCTCAAAAGCACAATTTCCTAACCAGTTTACACCCCAAGCAGCACAATTTCTTAACCACTTGATAACGAAAGCAACTAAATTTCTCATAAACCTTATACCCATAGAAGCATAATTTCATGACTACTTTGTAATCCTTGAAGCACAATCTCTTAAGCACTTTATACCGTGTAGTACAACTTCCCAGCAACTTGATACCGCAAGAAGCACAATTTCCTAACCACTTTATTCTCCAAGAAAGCCAATTTCTCAACCAGTTTATGCCCCAGAAAGCACAATTTATTAAACACATTTTACCCCAAGGACTGCAATTTCTTACTACTTTGTACACCAAGAAGCGCAAATTTTTAACCAATTCATGCTCTAAGAGGCACAATTTCATAGTCACTTCATACCCTTAGTAGCACAATTTCATAACCACTTTATACCCCAGAAAAGCAGAATTTTTTAATCACTAAATACCCCAAGTAGCACAATATCTTGAGCACTTCATTCTCCAAGTAACACAATTCCTTATTCACCTAATGCCACAAGAAGCACAATTTCTCAGTCACTTTACTCCCTAAGTAGCACAATCTAATAATCAATACAAGGATTTTTCAAGCACTTTATACCCCAAGTTTCACATATACTTGATCACTTTGTACCCCGCTTGGAATTATTTCTTAACTACTTTGTACCCCAAGTAGCACAATATCCTTAGGACTACATAGCCCACGAAACGCAGCTTCCTAACCACTTTATAATCAAGAAGCAAAATTTCTTATCCGATTTATGCCCCAAAGTAGCCCAATTAGTTAATCACATTATACCCTATGGGGCAGATTTTTTAGCCACT